>JAHNEJ010003558.1:0-245847 GCA_022559845.1 Amorphophallus konjac | reverse complement strand
TTCCCCCTCTCTTGTTGCTGCTGCGAAAAGCCCAGGAGGAGGGAGAGGACCCCCGGTGGTGTCCACCGAGGGTACCCGCTCTCCCCTTTACTGTTGCTGCTCTTGAAGACTGGGAGAGGGGGGGGGGGGACCCGGTCAATCCCACCGGGGGTGGCCCCCTCTTCTTTTGCCGCTGCTGTTACAGACTGGATCGGGGGGGGGGGGACCCTGGTCAACTCTATCGGGGGTGCTCCCCCTGCCCTCTCTTTTGCTCCTACAGACTAGGGGACCCCCAGTCAGGTCCACCGGGGGTCTTCCCTCCGCCAAATACCACCGGGGGTGGCCCCCTTGCACCTTTGCGCACAAAACAAACAAAAAAAGAAGAGGAAGAAGAAAAGAAGATGAAGAAGTAAAGAAGACTAAGAGTCAAGGGAAGGCTTACCTCCACCAAAATCCATCGGGGGTGTCTCCTTCTCCAACACCCATAAAAGGAGGAGGTTGGCCACACTTGTGGGAGGATGGAGGAGAAGATGGCGCAAGAGCCTGGAGAAGCCGCTCAGGAACACTTGGAGGTTTAAAGCTCCAAGACGCTTTGTAATCTTCTAAAGCCCTTGGTGGCTTGAAGACTTAAAGATATTTGGTTGTTACTAAAACCTACAAAAGGGGTGTGCGCCCCACACTTGGGGATATGATCTTTTGATCATCAAAGTTTCATATGTTATCAAAGATGTTGAAATCATGATGAAGCCATGCAAATCCATGAAGAAACTTTGGAAATCATGGAAAAAATCCTGTTATTTACAGAAATTGCAGAAATACCCTGCAACCTTGCAAAATCGTTGAAATATCAAGAAAATTGGAAAAAATTCTAAAGTTTTAGAAAATTAGAAAAGGTCCCTGGAAGGTCAAAAAATTGTAGAAAAATCTTTGAAAAGTGAAAAATTGTAGAAATACCTTTTGCTGTCCAGAAAATTGCAGAAATACCCCGATGGTGGGGAAATTGTAGAAAAATCCTTGAAAGGGAGAAAATTGTAGAAAAATCTTGAAGTATCAGAAAATTGTAGAAATACTCTTACTTGTGGGAAAATTGCATGAAAGTCATTGTTCAGTCCAGGAACAACACAGCTTCTGGCTTGTCAAAAAACCATCAAAATGCCCTCGTTCTAACTCACGCCGTTAGCACGACTTGGTGGAGCGGAACCACGCCACTTCCCTGAAGTGACGTGCGATCTTCTGAGTTCGACTTATGACTAGCCATCCAAATCTACCATCTTTTCATGACTAAGAAGTTAAGAAATGACAGGATTGCCCAGGAAGTCAAGAAATGATGATGCTATCTCCGAGAAGTCAAGAAATGACAGAAATACCCAGGGAAGCCAATAAATGACAGGAATGTTCGAGAAGTCAAGAAATGACGCGGCCATCTCCGAAAAGTCAAAAGAAAGGATGGGACTATCTCCGAAAAGTCAAGAAATGATAGGAATGCCTAAGAAGTTAAGAAATGACGCGGCTATCCCCGAAAAGTCAAGAAATGACCGTGCTATTCCGGGAGATCTACAAATGATAGAAACATCTCGGCCAGTCAAGAAATGACAGTGATGTCCAAGACAATCGAGAAATTGTAGAAATGTTTTAGAAAGTCGAGAAATGTCAGATAAGTCCAAGAGAGTCAGAAAATTGTAAAAATACCCAAAAAGGGTCGTAAAGGGCAGAAATGTCCAGAGTTCTTCTGAAACAGTAAGAATACCCCAGTGTTTAGAAAAATTACAGAAATATCCTGATAGAGGGAAAGTTGCAAATATACCCCATCTTGTGTGGAAATGTCCTTTATGGACGTCAAGTCAACCTAAAGGTCCGATCACAATCAAAAGAGTGATAATGACCATGAAGCAATTCTGATGAACCGACAATGATCATCTTGGCGATCCAACAGTCCGATCATGATGGAATTCAAATTCAACCGTCTGATCAGGGGACAAAAGCAAATTCATTGACCAGATCAGGACAAAAGTGAATTCAAATGTCCAAATACAGACTGAAACAAATTCAAATGGTTAGATTGTGACCTGATGTAAACTCGAAGACCCGATTACATAATCGAGATCATATGCCAAGGTCTTGAAAGATCGAGTGTAATGCGAATTACACATGTACAAGGAAATAAGGTCTCCAAATTTTCTCGCAAGAGTATGCACCCGTAATGGGCGATCATCAAGATCATTTATATCACAACGTATAGAGGCAAAAGACGTATAGTTAATCAAATGTGTTCGGACTTGTATAGATGTAAATTAATACCGACTACGGTCGGTGGTAAAAGTCCAGTACACGAATCCTAAATCGTCCGATAAACCAAAAGTGCAAAATTAACAAATATGTCAAAATATACGCATATTCGTCCAACGAAATGGATATCTAAAATTCCACATGTAAACACATGGATATCCTGGGACATTTTTAGGTGCCGTGGGCTTGGTGCAGATGTCTATGGGGTCAGATGCAGAATGTTCCAAACACCTGTAGAGTTTGATTTTCAAACAACCACTTCCATCACTTCAAGAGGTTGCAGACTCCATTGTTTGTTGCTACCAAAATAACCGATTTACCGGCTAAACACTATTTAATTCACATGTTAATATCAACTTTGATTCTGTGTTCCTTCTATGCTTGCAAGGATTTTTTTTTTTTGCAGCTCTGTGTCTCATCTGGACTTCAGTTAGAACTTTTGACAGATTAAATACTGTTGTTTTCACATCCAAGGATGGCAAACTCGGTTTCGGACTCGGTTTCGGCTGAGTCCGATACCGATACGACTCGGTATCGGTATCGGTTTCGGCCGAAATCGGCCGAAACCCATTTAAAAGGTTCAAAAAAATCAAATTAATTCTAAAAAATCACTCCAAAAATCATAAAAATACAAATAAACACTTAAAATCACAAAAACTATTACACATGTATTTGACTGTATAAGTTAGTGCAATAACCTTGAAGTAGACAACTACGCATTGAACTTCAAACATTGAACATGTGAAAGTTAAACTAATATTCCATTATACATTAATACAAGCAGTACAATAAACCAAATTAGACAAAATAAATGTTACAAAAATTCATTGATTCTTACCTAATATGGATAATAATTACTAGAAGAACCTTCTCCCTCATCGTCTGACCCTTGATGTCGATACCCATAACCAGGTTGCATGTATGGTCTATATTCACTATAACCAAACAATGAGGTAGCCAAGTCCTGCATCCCTCTTTGGATCTCTCTTGGAGTGTTTGGTTGGCTTGATTCGAATCCAGTATCAGCATAGGAATCTTGAGGAAGAGAAGAGGAACTGGTCGGATATGGATGGAACTGGAATGATGGTTCATAATTCCACGACCCATAAATAGTTACTTCCTGTTGGTCACCTTCGTAACCTTGTGAATCATATCCTCGCTGACTTTGACTGTATCCAGTAGTACCACCTGCATCACCTGTACCACCTGCAGCACCTGCATCACCTGTACCACCTGCAGCACTAGTACCACCTGCAGCACCTCCGGGATCATCACCATCGTCATCATCACCACAAGAAATCAGTCGCTTTTTAGCCTTTGGGGATGTTTTTTTCTTTTGTGGTGCCAATTTTTCAGTGATCTTTGACATGAGTCCTTTATCCCTTGGCGTGTGCCTCACATAAATCTGCTTCAACTGCTCAATTGTCGGGTCCTCTCGAGCAGCATCATTTGTCCTCTCAGTTTGCCCATGCACTGATGTACTTCTTCTTAAGGAGACCGGTGGCTTGACCATTCTAGGAGTGACTGACCTGCTATCTGTATCTGAGTGTCTAGTTGGCTCAAACTCGAACTGCTCCTCAGTGTCATCAACAACCCTAGACTGGTGCGCATGAGTATCTCTGGCCCTCTTTGATTTTCTTCTGAATTCGGGATCTCTTGGCTCATCTTCATCAAGTATGCCCTCTGCCCATCTTCTATCATCAACATCAAAAACGGGCTCATCAACCTGCTCTCGTGTCTCCACCCAAGACTGCAAGGGATTATCATCATCAAATAAAGCATCCACATCAATTTCTGCGGCGGCATCCTTGGCGACGCGTTTGTCTCGCAGCTGTTGTCTCAACCTCATATTCTTTATTCTCAACCTCATATTGTAGTGGCAGTACACTAATTTCTCTAACCGATCAGCCTTTAGCCGATTGCGAACCTTCGAGTGTATAAGGCTGAACGTGCTCCAATTTCTTTCACATTGGCTTGCTGATGTGGTTTGACTCAACACCCTGATTGCAATGAAAGCCAATGCAGAACTGCCCAATTCTCTATTGTTCACCATGATCCACCAGTCAGTTGTTACACCAACCAACCATAAACAAATAAATATTAGTTGTAAATAAAAATTAAGTAAGGAAGATGTAATTGCAAAGAAAGCACAAAGATGAAGTATACCTGGACTCACTCTTCCCACTGCGTATAGCAATTGGGAGTCAGAATACGTCCCAGTTCTCATTCTATAGTTGTTCATCTACAAAAATTACATAATAGATTAGCATAACTACTTAAGTAAATTCTATACCTCTTATTCATGAAATCAAACAGGCCAACCTCTACTTCCGCCTGAAGCCTCTTATCTGGTGTCCTCGATAAACGACCAATGACTTTTAAAGTGCCTTGAAGCACCTCGGCATCAACATGTGCATTGGCATCGTACATGAATCGAGGGTTCAGAAAATAACCTGCATTTGTATATAGTTAATGTATGGTCAATAATATATGAATACAAATAATCACTCACCAGCTGCATGCAAGTCGTGGTGTAATGTGGTGTCCCATCTATGGTCAATAATCTTCCACCACTTTGCATATTCTTTGGGAAGCGACTCCTGCAACTCCAATTTCGCACGGTCCATGGCCTCATACAGATATCCCATATCATTCTTGTCATCGCCATCCACCAATCTTAGGACCTTCACGAGGGGGGTGACTACTTTCATGTATCGTGTTACTCTGTCCCAGAATTTGTTGTCGTCCACGATTTGACAGACATCCAAATAATCCATCTGAGCATCAACATTGCCCTTGTCGATGTATTCCCGCAAGGTATTGTGGTACATGAAAACTTTCAACTTATTCTTATACCTGTGCAAAGAAATAAAATTTGAATCAAATACGGATCATAACTATAAGGATAAAGAAGTAATAATTGAGTTCAACAGTATACCTATGCAGAGACTCCAAAGAAATGAAATTTGAAGTAAATCTGGTTGGCCCTGCACGGATAATATCTCGCCCCCCACTTGCATCCTCCCTGAACATGTTCAATATCCTAGGATGGCCATAAATATACTGGGTAATCTTTTGTGCCCTTTCAACCGTCTTCTTCACATGTTTGTCATTCCCTATGTCTTCAAGTATGAGATTTAGACAATGTGTTGCGCATGGGAGCCATTATAAATGTCTGCGCTTATGCATCAATTTCCTCCCTGCAGCCTTATAACTGGCTTCATTATCAGTAACAACTTGTACAACATTTTCTTCACCAATTTCGTCTACCATGTTGTCCATCAAATGAAACAAATAATTGGCAGTTTTTTCAAAATTTGATGCATCTACAGATTTTACAAATACTGTACCTTCGATGCAATAGATCAAAAAGTTAATCATGGACTTTTTCGTGGTACCAGTCCAACCATCACACATAATAGTGCATCCTCTCTCCATCCATATATGCTTGAAGCTTTGAACCCAGTCATGGAGCTCCTCAACCTCTGCCTCAAGCCCACGCCCGTATATGTCACGACGTGACGGCGCCTTCAAGCCAGGGCCAGCATCTGCTATGGCATCCAACATATGTTTAAAATATTCACTTTCAGCAGCATGTGCAGGGACACCTGTATGAAAAAATCATTTACAGATGCTTTTAAATGCATGCCCTGCAACTTCTGTAGATTTTTTGACCCCTCTCAATGCACTTTTGATCTTAGGTTGTGTAGCCTGGGGCCTTCTGTGGAGATAACTGTCCATGGGGCCTGTTCTCTGCATCTGCGGGGGCGGGGCAGCAACGTCAGGACGTTGTGCAGCTGTTCTGGAGTAGGTCCCTCCTGAACCCATGGGTGCCTTTCCTTTCCTTCGAGCGGCTTCTTCACGCTCCCTTGCTTCAGTCAGCTCCGGATCAGAATCTTCAGTGCCTTCCTCATCATCATCTCTCCTAACCCTTCTGCCAGAAATCTCCTCAGCAATTTCCTCCTCATCCTCAGTCCTTTGTTGCATCCTCTCCTTTTTGTCCAGAAGGCACTGGCGCATCTCCTCTCGCACCTCTCGTGGACAGTGGTCGCATTGTCTCACCTCTCCGCGTACCCCTGCCAAATGTTACTTTCCTCTGGTAATTCCGCCATACATCTCCCCACCACAATAATTACATTTAACCTTCCTTCTCTTAGCATCAACTAAGGACAGGTGGGCCCACTCCGGATCCTCCTGCCGTTGCTGCTCCCGTGTTTGTTGACGTCTAGACATGATGCTACATTAAGACAGTAAAAGACAATGTCTTGTAAGTATAATGAAAAAAAGATAATTTGTTATGAAAGAGGTTAAATTTAGTCAATGAATCTTAATTAAGTTTCAATTGAACTTTACTAAACCTAATTAGAGGAAAGCCCCAAAATTAATAATGTAATTAGGGCTTAATTAACACATATAGCCTAATCACCCTTCATAAAAATTAATTCCGAACATGATAGAACTCCAAATTAATTAATGAAGCTTAATTGAGCTTCAATTGAACCTTACTAAACCTAATTAGAGGAAAGCCCCAAATTTAATAGTCTAATTAGGATTTAATTTATAATTTTAGCCTAATCACCCTTGAAAAAATTAATTACCAACATGATAGAGGTCCAAATTAATTAATGAAGCTTACTTGAGCTTCAATTGACCCTTACTAAACCTAATTAGAGGAAAACCCCAAATTTAATAGTCTAATTAAGATTTAATTTATAATTTTAGCCTAATCACCCTTGACAAAAATTAATTACCAACATGATAGAGGTTAAAATTAGTCAATGAAACTTAATTGAACTTTAATTGACCCTTACAAAACCTAATTAGATGAAAGCCCTAAATTTCATAGTCTAATTAGGGCTAAACTAACATTTTTAGTCTAATCACTAAATTAAAAGAATTATTTAACAAAATAATTCTTTTAAGAAATCTTACCTAGCCCTAATTAGAGCTAATTAGGGTGGTATGGGGCCAGGCTGGGCGCTGGCGGGTTGCCGGTAGCAGGGGCACGGTGGGCGGGAGCGCGGGCTGGGGCTGGCGGCTGGCGGCTGGCGGGCGGGCACAGGTAGCACACGCACGCACGCGCAGGCCGCAGGCGGCAGGCGGGCGCAGCGCGCAGGGGGGGCTGGCGGGCCTGTTGGCCTGCTGCTGCTCCACGGCTGCTGCTGCTGCTCCTGGTGTTTCCGCGGCGGCGACTGCTGCTCAGGCAGGGCGGGGCGGGGCCGCGGGGCGGCTTGGCTGCTGCTGCTCCGCGGCTGCTGCTGCTGCTCCTGGTGTTTCCGCGGCGGGAGGGGAGGGGTGAAGGGTTTCGGGGTCGGGGGGGGGGGGCTCAGGCAGTGGTTTCACGTGAAATTCCTTTGGAGTTCACGTGTTTCATTCGGTTTCGGGTGAAACGGGTATCGGTTTCGCCCGAAACCGATACCCTTACCTGAAACCGTTTTAGCTACAGTGAAAGAGGCTAAAACGGTTCGTTCGGGTTTCGGCCGAAACTGACAATAATGTTCACATCTTAATATCAACTTTCATTTTGAGCCCCGGCCGAAACGTATCGGTTTCGGCCGAAACTGACAACAATGTTCACATCTTAATATCAACTTTCATTTTGAGCCCCTTCTTTACTTGCAAGGATTTTACTGCAGCTCTGTATCTCATCTGGACTTTATTTAGAACCCTGACAGGTTTCCGTCCATGTAGGCCTACAGGTATTTAGGCTGCGTTTGGGAAGTGCCCCAGCAGGGATTTCAAGGTTGGAAATCTCTGACATGCTTAATTGATAACAAATGATATCTCATTTGTCTAGGTTTTTGCGTTAGTTCAAAAATTTGATGAGAGATAGTATAGATACAAAATGTTGTGCTTTCATGAATCCTCCGAAGTAACTATTAGGGAGTTTTCTGGGATTTTTAATCATGACAAATCCTATTGTGAGAAATGCTCTGTACGGTGAGTGAATTCTCCTGACAAGGGTGAAAGCAATTGGGTTTGCAAACGCGGCCTTAGTCTTCTTGAGTCTCTTTTTATAAGCATAAAGTAATACCTGTCCTCAGCCTCACAGTGTAATAGCGAGCCAATATTATCAGCTCACTTAGCTAATTATATACCACACCCATCAGTACCCTAAAGAGATATACACTCATCATTTTCTGAAGAATGATTTGATATCCTGCTTTGGTTGCCGTCAGAATCCATATCTGTACTACAATATACTTTTCTTTAGATATGTTGTTGTTGCGTCTAATCATGCTCACCTATCCTATGCTTGTATTCATGAACATTATAGTGTAGCTTAGTATTATAGCTCAAGGCACTTGTATTTCTTGTAGACTTGTAATAAATGGCATACTTTTATATATATATGAACTATAACTTTTGCCTGTTAACTCAATATTTTTAATAATATGTTTAAGTTCTCGTTGTCATGGTTTCTGATAAATAGTCTAGCTGGAGATTTGGATTCCGTAACATTGGAGACTGCAGCTCAAGTGTTGCTGGTTATGTGATTTCTGAGGAAATTGTCAAACATAAATTTTCATCTCTTCCTGGTGGAAAATGGAAGCTAAGGACATCCTTCTCTTTGTCTTCAGAAACTTGTAGTGGGTTCTCTCCTGAAGCATTGTGGGAGGTATGGCACTTTTCCAATGAATTCAATCAATAACGTCTTCATTTTTAGATGCACCAGATGCTGCTATTTTTTTCCTCTTTTTCTCTTTCTGGAAGCACTTTATGCTTAATTGGCTAAAATGGCTTGAAGGGGGAAAGGAGAAACAGATGCCAATGTGATGTAATGGGGAAGAACAAGAGATTAGTTCAAAATAAGATATTAGGTGGTAAAAAGTATCTGTTTGGCTATTTTACATTATTCACCTCTGATTATGGATGGGGCATAGGCATTGGTGTCAAATGTCAACATGAGCTGATGTTACATGTGCTAGATATTTAAAGATAAGATGTTACATGTGCCAAACCCGACCATGAAAACTCTGTCTTCAACTGATTACTATTCCTTTGGCCTTTGCAACCGATTTCTTTCTATTGAGTTATCGTGCCCACTTTAACTGAAATTTCATCTGAGCATAACTGCCATATCCATTCTGGTCTAAATGATCTATCTGCTGAAAAACCCAACTGAGTGCATTCCAACTGTTTAGACTATATCTGTAATTTCCATATCATTCTAATATTCTGCCTGAACTTTCCAACCGCCTACTCAAATTGTTCTATCTAGGCAGAAAATATCTAAAAGGACTCAAACTTCAGTAAAAAATATCTTTATTGGAATCCTCATCTGAATTCATTGGCTGAACTCTTCAGAGTATCTCATAAACCGAATTGACTCTGCTCAGGCGAAGACTTGCGTCTGTGTCTTTCTATAACTGAGGTACCATATTCAAATGTTTTGTTTGATTAAATTCAGCTGGCAATATCTTGACTCATTCTTTCTCGACTGAAACTATTTCTGAATAATTCAGAAGTATTTCATGAACTGATCGCATCCTACTTAAAAGCAAACTCTTGAGCCTGCGTATCTTATGAATGAGATACATTTGGTTTACACACAACATTCAGTTAATTATTTCTTGATTCATTCTTTAATTGATGCAAATGATTATTTACTCTAGAAATATTTGCACCTACATTATGTTAATGATTCAACTTTCATAACTGAATCTATTCTAATTGAATCATTGCTTATGCGCTTCAACAATGCAGTTTAAGCATTCTAAACGAGGACTATCATTAACAACTATATCATTCTTTCAAATGCGCTTTAGCCATGCATTCGATTGATTCACTTTCATTTTGTCTCTATGGGACATACAGTCAAATCTATTTTTGTCTTATTCTGATTATCTGCATATCCCACCAATGTGTTTTTAAATTGTCATCATTTTTCTTGGCGAAAAAATTAAAACATATATTGACTTTTCAAATTTCAAATGGCATTTAATGTAGAGCACGATTCTACTGCAACCTTTTGAATATCTGCATTTTATATTCAACATGTCTGTACCTAACACATTGGTCAAAGACTAGTTTAACTTTGTGACATAGTTGTGTAAGAAATGCCATACGTACCCAATCTTGTCAAATTTATGTAAATCTTTTTGACAACAAGCAAAGACTTTGGGACGTGCACTCACAATTAATAGGACTACAGAAAGATAACTTTGTCGATAATGAATTGCTTTCATGCTGATAAGAATACTCTGTTTGGAAAGGATACGTGTCATCAAAGTGCAAGCCCTGCTAGCAACAAGATTTAAAGCGCAACTTGAGAAAAGGAAAACCCTTAAGAGACAATTGCTACATTCATCTCTTAGCCATAGAGAGAAGCATGCATTTGAAGCCCGGCCATATCTACCGGATAGCGAGCAAACATCGCCTATAAATGCAAGGCCTATGACAAGCAAAAAGAAAAAAAAGGAAGGAGATGTGAAAAGAGAGAAGCAGAAGTATAAAGAGATATGCAAAACCGAAGTTCAAGTGCTGTGAGCTTTCTGTGCCTATCACATTCAAAGCACTTCATTAAAGAACTCAACTCAGTGGGTCCGAGCCAAATCATCGAGCATTCAAGGGCTGAGCTCCTACGATCAGCTGGTTCCATACTTGCAGCGGCATTCTCATTTTTTTTCATGCTAAGTTTGTTTCTTGTGTTTTAATTCTTTCCACATCTGTCTATTGTAAGAGGCTTAGACTCTGTGGAACAATCATTGTACCTTTATTGAGTCTTGTGCTGTCAGAGTGCAATTTAGGATCTGAGGATCTTTGGTGAAGAACTACTTGTGGGCAGCTTCTTGTGGGTGGTTGGACACCTGAGCAAAAATCAGGATGTTGGTGTGCTGATCACCTGATTAAAACTCAGTAATTGTTGGTGGGTAGGCACCTGAGCAAAAATTGGGATGTTGGTGTGCCGATCACTCGATCAAAACTCAGCAAGTGTTGGTGATCGGGCACATGATCAAAAATCGGGAGGTTAGTGCACTAACACTTGATCAAAACTTTTTGTAGACTTAATAGCTGATCACCTGATCAAAACTCAGATGGTGTATTTCTTGCGGGAAGTAGTGAAGCCCTAGACGTGGTCTAGGTACTGGACGTAGGTCATTGTGGACAGTGTCCGAACCAGTATAAATCTTTGATCTCTTGTGGTTTGCTATTTGCTTAATTTTTTATCTCCATTGACGTTTAATTAATAGAGTATCCATGTGCATTATTTTAATTGACCATTATTTATCCGGCACTTCTATTCATGCCCCTCTAGGAGCTGCTTTGCTACTTACACTATGAGACCTAGTTTAGTATGCTCAAGTCAAGGGTTGAGAGATTAAAGAATGAAGTAATAGAATTGTGGGTGTGTAAGTTTGGGGTTATCCATGAGAAGATGGAGAATAACTTAGGAAAGACATCGGTTTCTAGTTTAATATGTTGGATGGAGGTTTTGATGGTAGGCATCTTAGTTTTTGGAACATGATTGGATTTATTTATAGAGGAAGTAAAAAAGATGCACTGGCCAATGTTTGCTTGTGGCTTCCCATGGATAAGTGGGGTGACGGAAAAGAAAAGGGAGAGACGTGAGGAAGGATGGCTGCGAGGGTTGGATGTGAAAAGAGGGAAGAAGGCAGAGGAGGTGGTTGTTGTGGTTATGCAGGGAATGGCTATGGTGTTTGGAGACAATGATAGTGCTGGTGACCGTGGTGCTAAAAACCGGCTGAACCGGACTAGAACCGGTCAGAATCAGTCCGGTTCCAATAGGGGGGAAACTGGCCAGAACCGGCCTTGGAACTGGAACTGGCACCAACCAGTTCCAGTCCCAGAAATGGTTCCTTTTTTGGGCAGGGGGCAATGCCTAGAGATGTTTCTTAAAACCTTGCTGGTGACCAGTGCCCAGCAGGTGATGGTGACTTCTCCGGTGAAGGAAATGATGACTGCCAAGGGCAGACAACCACAACAAGGGGCACCAAATGACGGTGGCCATTTGTCGAGATCCACAATCTGAACTGTCCTCTCACTTTATGTTCTTTCACGTTTTTTTCTTTATTTGGTTGTTTTAATGGTGGGAAGATAATGACTGGAGGAAGAAAGAAATGATAGTAATCAGCGGATTAAGAAGAAGATGAAAGGGGTGGGAAGACAGGGAAGAAGTGATGGTGATGTAGGAGAGAAGCCGACAGCCATTTGAATATTGTCCATGCTGCCAGCTCTTGACCAGTAGATAGGGACATTGAAGAAGATGGTGAAAGGAGAGAAGGGTCAAAAGTATGTGCAGGGGGTCCCACAAGATTTAGAAAGGGAAGAAATAATTAATTGTAAACAAGAGAAGTATGAAGAAACCTGAGACAGAACCAAGGTTTCACACTTTCACTCCCAGCAAGAGTAACAGAGCTGGTGAACCATGTTTATAAATTGGAGGAAAAAAGAAGTTGGCTTCACACATGAAGAAGAAGATACTATGGATTCATTCTATACAGCTTTAACATGGGATCACTTTATATGTTCATATGGCTTTGCACTGCACTAGAGGGATAGGAAATGACTTCACTCTGCACTGTAGAGAATAAAAGGTGGCATGACATTCTTGCAAATTTTCTCAAACCTCTAATTCGTCCCTCTAGGCTTACGCTATTCATAATAGAACAAGTACATAATCATTTCTGAATTGTACTTCCACTCCAGAAGCATTAATTTGCACAAGAAGTAAATCTTGACTGACAAAAATTCCCTCTAATTATAAAATGACTCAGTGGCACTGAACAAATAAAAATACCAAATTATCCCTACTATGTCAAAATAATGATAAATCTGATGAGTTAATATGCTCCAACAGGCTCCATGCAGATAGGGTGGCATCCATGTGCTTTGCCACAATCATTATGATGGTCTATCACATTCGGCATCGTGACTCTGTATCAGACAGTTTGGGGTACAATTTTCTCTTAGAGGTGCTGTGAAATTGAATGGATAATGATTTTGTTGTCAGGTATGATTTTGCTCGAGGCATAGTAACTGCCATGAATATTGACTTTGTTATAAGGATACATTATCCAAGGAAGGTCACAAATGGCTGTATGCTATAGATGTAGGAACGGATAAGTCAGAAAATGACAAGAGGAAATGAAAGTGGAGAAATAAGTGGTTTTGTCCCTCAAAGATGTCATCCTTCAGCAAATAAGCCCGGATGAGAAAGGAGGAGGGTTTGCGTAAGGTTGACAGCCAACAGTAAAAAAATGTCACATCAACAACATGAATTCTAATCTAAATACTTTTTGTGCTAATAGTAAGGCGTCTTCTGGAAGCAACGCGTTACATCGAAACTCGGATGGAATGATAAGTAAGGGTTAACTAGGGCGTTTCCCATAAGTGAAGCACCGCAATGGCACTCGATTGCGGTGTTATATTGGCAAGGGTTTTCGTGTGGGGTTAGACGATCACGGGTAAAGAAGCTAGTCCAAAAGAATAGGATCCGTCTAGCTAGTTGGAATATAAGAACTTTAACGGGTAAGGGTTTAGAGTTGGTTAAATTAATGAAGGATAAGAGGGTTAGCATAGCATGTGTACAAGAAACTAGGTGGAAAGGATCTAAAGGTAAAGATATTGATGGATTTAAAATTTGGTATGAAGGTAATGGTAACTCTAGAAATGTTGTTGCTATAATTATAGATAAAGACTTAAAAGATAGAGTTGTAGAAGTTAATAGATTGGGGGATAGACTTATTTTAATTAAACTTATCCTGGGTGAGATATTTTGAATATAATTAGTGCTTATACATTACAAATAGGATTAGAAGAGAGCATTAAAAAGTAATTTTAAGAGGCTATTAAGAGTTTGATCCAAAATATCCCTAGTGGAGAGAGAATTTTTGTCGGAGGGGATCTTAATGGTCATGTGGGTAAAAATAATAGAGGTTATGAGAGGATTCATGAAGGATTTGATTTTGGTAATAGAAGTGATATGGGTTATACTATTATTGATTTTGCTATGGCCTATGATCTAGTAATTACTAATACCTTCTTTAAGAAGAGAGACAAACATTTAATAACATGCAAGAGATGAACACATAAAAATCAAATTGACTATTTTTTTAGTAAGAAGGTCTATGGAGTTGTGTAAATATTCTAAAGTTATTCTTGGAGAGAGTCTAGCTCCACAACATAGACTTTTCGTAATGGATGTCTTTATCCCAAAATTCCAAAGAAAGACTATTATAAATAACTGCTCTAAGATTAAATGGTGGAATTTAAAAAGTAAAAATGTGGAAACATTTAAAAATGATCTGGCAAAAGAAAATATCTGGAATTGAGAATAAGAAACTAATGTAATGTGGAATAATGTTATAAATTGTATAAAGAATGCAACAAAAGGACTTTTAGGTGAATCTAAAGGTAAAAGGAATTTAGAAAAAGAGATTTGGTGATGGAGTGAGGAAATCCAAAATACTATTAGAGAAACAAGAGGATACTTTAAAGTTTGACAATCTAACAAAAACAATCAAACCTTAGAAACTTATAAAAGAGCTAAAAAGAGAGCTAAGAAAATAGTTAGTAAAGCTAAATCAAAGGTATTTGAAGAATTGTATAAAAAATTAGGAACCCGAGAGGGCGAAAAGGATATATTTAAACTTGTTAAATTAATAGAGAGGAAAAGTAGAGATCTAGATCATGTTCGTTGCATTAAAGGTGAAGATCAAAGGGTTTTAACTAAGGATTCTAAGATTAAAGAGAAAGAGCATAGTTATTTTCAGAAATTACTTAATGGAGATTGCGTCAAAGATTTGTCTTTAGAAGGTACTCAACAGTTAGCAAAACTTGATAAATATCAATAGTTCAGGTGTATTAAGATGTCTGATGTAGAGGATGCTTTAAGAAAAATGAAAGTGAGTAAGGCCGTAAGATTAGATGGTATACTTATTAAAGTATGAAAAGGCCTATGAGATAAGTGGCTAACTAAACTTTTCAATAAAATTTTGAAGGAATGGAGGATGTCAAAAGACTGGAAAAAAAATATCTGGTCCCTTTCTATAAAAAAAAAGGAGATATTCAAAGCTACAATAATTATCATGAAATTAAATTTATGAGTCATACTATGAAACTTTGGGAAAGAATTATCCAAAAACGTCTTCGATGTGTGAGTACTGTATTAGAAAATCAGTTTGATTTTATGCCGAATAGATCTATTACAGAAGCCATTTTTTTTGTTATAGCAGTTAATGGAGAAGTATAGATAGATGAGGAAAGATTTATAGAAGATTTTTCTTGATTTGGAGAAGGCATATGATCGAGTATCGAGAGAGTTGATTTGATGGATATCAAGAAAGAAAGGAGTCTCAAGGATATGTTAATTTGGTTCAGAATTGGTATGAATATGTTATTACTAGTGTGAGAACTATTGCTAGAGAGACTTGTGAATTTTCAGTTACTATAGGTTTGCATCAAGAACTCTGCCATGGCCGGTCCCAAGCCCGGATGAGAAAAGAGGAGGGTTTGCGTTAGGTCGACAGCCAGCAGTAAAATTTTGTCACATCTCCAACATGAATTCTGATCCAAATACATTATGTGCTAATGCTAGGGCGTTCCCCGTAAGCGACGCGTTACATCGGAACCCGGATGGAATGACAAGTGAGCAAGGGCTTTCTAGGGCGTTCCCCGTAAGCGACGCGTTACATCGGAATCCGGATGGAATGACAAATGAGCAAGGGCTAGCTAGGGCGTTCCCCGTAAGCGACGCGCCGCAATGGCGCTCGATTGCGGTGTCAAATAGGCAAGGGTTCTCGTGTGGGGTTGGACGCACACGGGTAAAGAAGCAAGTCCAAAAACATAGGATCCGTTTAGCTACTTGGAATATAGGAACTTTAACGGGTAAGAGTTTAGAATTAGTTAAGTTAATGAAGGACAGGAGGATTAACATAGCTTGCCTACAAGAAACTAGGTGGAAAGGACATAAAGCTAAAGACATTGATGGATATAAAATTTGGTATACGGGTAATAATAATTCTAGAAATGGTGTTGCTATAATAATAGATAAAAACTTAAAAGACAGAGTTGTGGAAGTAAATAGATTGGGGGATAGACTAATGTTAATTAAACTTATCTTAGGTGAGGATACTTTGAATATAATTAGTGCATATGCACCTCAAGTAGGATTAGAAGAGAGCATTAAAAAGTAATTTTGGGAGGCTATTGATAGTTTGATCCAAAATATCCCTAGTGAAGAGAGAATCTTTATTGGAGGGGATCTTAATGGTCATGTGGGTAAAGATAATAGAGGCTATGAGAGGATTCATGGAGGGCTTGGTTTTGGCAATAGAAATGATATGGGTAACAATATTCTTGATTTTGCTATGGCCTATGATCTAGCAATTACTAATACCTTCTTTAAGAAGAGGGACGAACTAACATACCAGAGTGGAACATATATAAGTCAAATTGACTATTTTCTCATTAGGAAGGTCGATAGAGTTTTATGTAAAGATTGCAAAGTTATTCCTGGTGAGAGTCTAGCCCCTCAACATAGGTTGTTAGTAATGGATGTCACTATCCCTAAATTCAAAAGAAAGATCATTATAAATAATTATTCTAAGATTAAATGGTGGAATTTAAAAGGTAAAAGTTTAGAAACATTTAAAAATCATCTATTAAAGGAAAATATTTGGAATTTAGAACAAGAAACTAATGTAATGTGGAATAATGTTACAAATTGTATAACGAGGGTTGTAAAATAACTCTTAGGCGAATCTAAAGGTAAAAAGAATTTAGAAAAAGAGACTTGGTGGTGGAGTGAGGAAATCCAAAATACCATTAGAGTAAAAAATGTATGCTTTAAAGTTTGGCAAACTAACAAAAATGATCATACCCTAGAAGCCTATAAAATCGCTAAAAAGAGAGCTAAGAAAATAGTTAGCGAAGCTAAATCAAAGGCATTTGAAGATTTATATAATAAATTAGGAACCCGAGAGGGTGAAAAGGACATATTTAAACTTGCTAAATTAAGAGAAAGGAAAACTAGAGATTTAGATCATGTTCGGTGCATTAAAGGTGAAGATCAAAGGGTTTTAACTAAGGATCTTGAGATTAAAGGGAGGTGGCATAGCTATTTTCAGAAGTTACTTAATGGAGATTCCGTCAATGATTTATCTTTAGAAGGTACCTAAGAGTCCACAATATTTGATAAATATCAATATTTCAGGCGTATTAAGATGTCAGAAGTGGATGATGCTTTAAGAAAAATGAAAGTGGGTAAGGCCTTAGGACTAGATGGCTTACCTATTGAAGTATGGAAAGGCCTAGGAGATATTGGTATTCAGTGGCTAATTAAATTTTTTAATAAAATTTTAAAGGAACGGAGAATGCCAGAAGTTTGGAGAAAAAGTGTTGTAGTTCCTTTCTATAAAAACAAAGGAGATATTCAAAGTTGTAACAATTATCGTGGAATTAAGCTTATGAGTCATACTATGAAACTTTGGGAAAGAGTAATTGAAAAACGCCTCCGATGTATGATTACTGTATCGGAAAATCAGTTTGGTTTTATGCCGAATAGATCTACTACAGAAGCTATTTTCTTACTACGGCAGCTAATGGAGAAGTATAGAGAGATGAGAAAAGATTTGTATATAGTTTTTCTTGATTTAGAGAAGGCGTACGATCGAGTACCGAGAGAATTGATTTGGTGGACATTAAGAAAGAAAGGAATCTCTCAAGGATATGTTGATTTGATTAAGGATATGTACGACGGCGCTATTACTAGTGTTCGAACTATTGCTGGGGAGACTGGTGAATTTCCCGTTTCTATAGGTTTGCATCAAGGTTCTGCACTAAGTCCGTATCTCTTTGCCTTAGTTATGGATGAAGTAACTAAACAATTGCATGAGGATATCCCTTGGTGTATGCTTTTTGCAGATGATATTGTTTTAATTGATGAGAGTATTGATGCTCTAAATGCTAAGTTAGAGCGTTGGAGACTTGCCTTGGAGTCTAAAGGTTTTAAAATTAGTAGGAGTAAGTCAGAGTTTATGCACTGTAATTTTAGTAATGGGAGAGTGGTTCAGGAAGACATGGTTCTAATTGATGGACATAACATTCCGAAGAGTAGTAGCTTTCGATACTTAGGGTCTATCATACAAGAGAATGGGGAGATTTATGATGACGTTACACATAGGATTAAGGCAGGCTGGTTAAGATGGAGAAGTGCATCAGGTGTCCTTTGTGATCGTCGTGTGCCTGTGAAACTCAAAGGGAGGTTTTATAGAACGGCTGTGAGACCTGCTTTGTTATATGGTACCGAGTGTTGGGCAGTACGAAAGGAACACATCCACAAAATGTGTGTAGCAGAGATGAGGATGTTGAGATGGATGTGTGGCAAGACTAAGAAAGATAAGATTAGGAACGAGCGTATCCGTAAGGACTTAGGGATAGCTCCAATTGATAGTAAAATGAGAGAAAATAGACTCAGGTGGTTTGGACATGTGTGTCGTCGCCCTGATTCAGCGCCGGTTAAAAGATGTGACCAAATCTTAGTGGATGCTAGTAAAAGAGCTCGGGGAAGGCCTAAAATGAGATGGTGCGATGTTATTAGGAAGGACATTAGTTTCTTGGGTTTAAATATGAATATTGCACTTGATAGAAATCTTTGGCGGAACATGATTCATGTAGCCGACCCCAATTAATTGGGATAAGGCTCTGATGATGATGATGATGATAGGTTTGCATCAAGTTTCCGCACATCTCTTTGTCTTGGTTATGGATGAAGTAACAAAATAATTGCATGATGATATCCCTTAGTATATGCTATTTGCAGATGATATAGTCTTAATTGATGAGAGTATTAATGGTTTAAATGCTGAGTTAGAATGTTGGAGGCATGTCTTAGAGTTTAAAGGTTTTAGAATTAGTAGGAGCAATTCATAATTTATGCACTGCAATTTTAGTAATGAGAGAGTGATACAATAAGACATGGTTCTAGTTGATGGACAAAACATTCCTAGTAGTAGATTTCGGTACTTAGGATCTATCATATAAGAGAATGGGGAGATTTATGATGATTTTGCACATAGGATTAAGACATGTTGGTTAAAATAGAGAAGTGCATCAGGAGTCTTCTGTGATCGTTGTATACTTGTGAAACTTAAAGGGAAGTTTTATAGAATGACTGTAAGGCCTGCTTTGTTATATGATATCGAGTGTTAGGTAGTAGGAAATGAGCACATTCATAAATTGTGTAGCAGAGATGATGATGCTGAGATGGATGTGTGGTAAAACTAAAAAAGATAAGATTAGGAATAAGTCCATCTGTGAGGACTTAGGTGTAGCTCCAATTGATGGTAAAATGAGAGAAAATAGACTTAGATGATTTGGACATGTGCACCGTAGTCTTAACTCAACGCTGATTAAAAGATGTGACTAAATCTTAGTGGATGTTTGTAAAATAGCTCATGAAAGACCTAAAATGAGATGGTGTGATGTTATTAGGAGGGACATTGGCTTCTTGAGTTTAAATATGAATATGGCACTTGATAGAAATCTTTGGCAGAATAAGATTCATGTAGTCGACCCCAAATAATGGGATAATAGGGTGTTTGGGAGCAAATTTTTTTTAAAAACTCTTTCTATCTTAAAAATTATGACATTTCAATTTTTAACCTAAGTTTTAAAATTGATGAAAATAAGTCACTCTCTGTTTGGCAAAACCACCATAATTTTTAAAAACTTGCCTTTGCGGTGGCTGGGGCTTGCCCACCGACCCACTGTCTTTGCTTGTAGTGCAGCACACACGAACGAGAGCGGATGAGGTCACAGAACGCGGGACTGAGAGATCCTTTGTACTCCACTTTCCTAGCCACACCATCTTGCACTCGGCTTCATCTCAACATGTGACAGCGGAAGGAAGGTTAGAGTTAGGAGACTCACCAGGTTCCTGAATTGGAGATTGTAGAACATCTGAAGGTATCACTGTTTGGCGTGCTTTTGGTCCTTGTTCAGTTGCCTCCAGAACCCGTACGCAGACCCCATGTTTACAAACAGTGAGAGAGCTGGGTGTGAGGAGTGCTCTATCGTCGACTGCAGCGTCGGCGACACTCGCAGAAGAAGACGACGCGGAAGCCGCAGAGCTTTGGTGATGGAGGAGAGGGGCCGGGAGGTCACGCTCACAGCGAGCGTGGAGCCGGCGCCAGTGGAAACCGTAGCGGAAGGTTAGCCAGTGCCGGGCGAGCGCCCCCAAGCGGAAGGCCCCCTCGGGGCTGTCCTCCTCCTCAAAGCGCCTCGCTAAGGAGCGGAGCCACCTCCCACTCTTCCCCTACATCCACCACAATGGTCCGGTCACCAGGGCTAGGTAGTCCACCAACAAGTTCGCCGCCGGTGAAGGGGACCGGGAAAGAGAGAGGGAGCGTCGGCGAAGGGGACTGGGAGAGAGAGCGAGCGCGTCGGAGGGGAGAGGAGGGAGGAAGGAGAGGCCGGGAGAGAGAGAGAGAGAGGGAGCACCAGAGGGGAGAGAAGGGAGGAAGGAGAGGCCGGGAGAGAGAGAGAGGGAGCGCCGGCGAAGGGGACCGGGAGAGAGAGAGAGCGCCGGAGAGGAGGGAGGAAGGAGAGGCCAGGAGAGAGAGAGCACCGGAGGGGAAAGGAGGGAGGAAGGAGAGGATGAGAGAGAGAGAGGAAGCGTCGGGAGAAGGGGATTGGGAGAGAGAGACGTCAGGGCTCTCTTAAAAAAATGGGAAGACTTGTTTTTATTTTGGGGGAAGTTACAACGGGATAAAATTTTATTTTAAAAAATTGGATAGATTTACCAAACGTGGTTAAGTAGATTGTCCATTCCTAATTTTTATTTTGAGAGAAAAAAGAGATGAAAAATTACAATCAAACACCCTATAAGACTCTGATGTTGATGATGATGAGGTTGTCAATGTTGTCAGATTATAGTACCATTATAAAATGCAATCTCACATGCGACAAACAAGTTGAAGATAGAAATCAGAGGTGAAAGCCTCAACATGTGATATGTTAGATGGTTTGGAGATAGTGTGAGCAATGGAGTCCACTTCTAATGTATAATTGGTTTCTTCTAGATCCTCTGACTTCACAATGCATCCTTGACTTTTCTCCCCATTTTTAGTTCCTAGTATAATGGAAACCTCTGTTTAGGATATGTTGCAATGCAACACAGATTGTATCATGCCATCTGGAGAAACAAGTGGGGTGTTTCTAGCAAAATTGTGTTCAATTCAAAACCTAATAGCAGAAAAAATAGTGGATGTTCATTAATTTACTAAAGGTTCCATTTTGATGTGGCACTTGCAGTTTCCAAGGATCATATTTCTAAGGGAATTATGGTTCAAAGCATTATACCTCAAAACAAAGAAAGCTATGTCTCTTTGACAGTTACTTCTTCTTGGCATTTAAGTCCATGATTTGACATGTGGTTGCTCACATCTAGCTTAAACAAAAGTGTGGTTTCATGGAGACTGCATACCTTTTTCTCACCTTCTAAAAGCACATTTGTGGGGTAAAATCTGCAGTCATCTTCACAAATCAGAGATTCTCTGTCCTTTCTCGCTGTTCTCACTCAACTCACCATCTTCTAGGTAAGTAGCAGCCTGCAGGTGAGACGAGGAAAAGGTGGATCTTTAGGCATATTGGCATGGTATTTGGTCATGGCAGCTCTTCGCATGTGTTGTGAAGAATATCCTCCTCCACATAATGAGACATAGTTATGCTGTCCTTGTGACTGGGTGTGGCGCGGGATGGCGGAGTCTGTAATTTTTGCTTTTTCAATCAATTTTTTTCTTGTTTCTATTTTTTCTTTTTTCTTTTTTAAAGAAATATTTTCATTTTTTGTTGTTTTTTTTGCTCTTTTCGTCTTTTATTTTTTTTGACTCTATTATAAAAGAGAGAGAGAGAGAGACGGAACAGAGAGGAAGAGAAGAAAGAATATTGAGAGAGAGCGAGATGGAATAGAGAGGGGGAGAGAGCGAGCAGCGTGGCCACCGGCATCGGGGATGGTGGTAGGTGGCGTTGCTGGGATGGGCACAGGCGGTGGAGGTGATGGTGTAGTGGCGGACCCGGTGTCCCTGCTTGCGACGAGATGACGCAGAGGAGGAAGGAGGAGGAATGACCGGGAGCCGGTTACTGGAGGCCGTCGCAGTCGCCGGCGGCGAAAGGAGAGAGGCGGTTGCTAGTGTTGGCGTCGTGAGGTCGATCGGAGGAAGAGGCAGAGCAACGATTAGGGATCGGCACGGTGAGGCGCAGCTGGACTGGGTGGCGGGCCTGCTCGTGGTGGTTGGCGGTGGGGGTGGAGGCAACTCTGCTAGAGTGGTGGCGGTGTTATGCAGAGCGGCAGTAGGGCGGGCCATTGTGGCCGCGGATGGCAGTGGACGAAGTCGTTGGGGGCGAGAGGGATTAGGGCTAGCCGGAGGTGGAAGGGATGGGTGTGGCCAGTTTGCAGGGGCGTGGGTGGCGTTGAGTTGTGATGGAGGTGGAGTCTGGTCCCTGTTGTCGGCTGGGCTTGGAGGAGGAAGAGGAGGGCGGCAGAGCAAGGGGTGGTGGGTTTCTTCTGCTATGGCTAGAGGAGGAGGGGAAGAGGGAGAGATAGAAAGGTAGGGCTTAGAAGGTAAAGGTGGGGCTACGATTGGGGAGGAACATGGGGGAAGGCGTGGGAAAGAAGAAGAGGGGGGATGAGGATGGGGCTGGCGATGGTGGTAGGGGCAGCCGTGGGTGGTGGTGGAAGGCGGTGACGGACAGCGGGCCTCTGGCCCAGGATAATGGCCCTCTCAGCCTCCCCGCTCTTAGGGGCGTGGATCCCTCTCTCAGGGGTCTCGGCTCTCTCCTTGGTGTTTTTTTTTTCATTCCTCATTGATCCAAAATGAGAGAATATAAGCCATTTTAAAGGGTGGGGGAAGGGAGATTTAGGGGCTCAAGGCACCCTTGGGAGGGGAGTCCACCTAGGGTATATGAGAGATCCACTATATTTTTAGGAAATATAAGAAATTACCATCTATCCTCCTAAGAAATGCAAAAGATTTTTTTTCCTACAAAAATCCTACCTAGGAAACATAATCTACACTAATGACACATGCCTAACATAAGAAAAATAAAAGACTACAAATAACATGGATCTTCTGCAGTCGGGTCGGAGTCTTGACAGCATCGCCTTATTTGCATCTGGTCGAATTTCCGTGTTGGCCCGGTATCCTTACCAAATCCCCTTGGTTGGAAAAGATTCGTCTTCGAATCTTAAAATATTGAAGCATTAACGGGACAATCATCGGAGGATATGCCGAGAGCTCAGGACGATCAATCATACAAAGAATATCAAGTTGCTGCGTCTTATGTGCTTTACAGAAGTCTTGCCACACGGCATCAACATAGGACGGCTCTAGAGATAATACTCCATCGGATGGATCAACTACTCGATCATCCACGAGCATCTTGACGTCAATCAAATCTAACCCAGAAGACACAAATAACTCATGATCCCATGAATCAGCATGTGGTAACTTCTTCTTAGCTAGATGAACTCGCACGGCCTGCTCAAATATGCAGTGTATGATAATAGGTATTTGGAAAGCAAAATTTTTTCTTGTCTCCTGGTGATTGCAAAAGACAGTCTTTCCCCGTTGGATCCATTACCACTTGTCACTCTTCTATTCATTTTTTCCCTAGATTGATATGTGAACCAAGAGGCCGAATTTTACACCATGCTCCATTATATAATGTGACAACCTTGGATGTGATGCGGTTTATAGTCGGTCAAGAAAGCTCCACGAAGACCCACTATTCAAAAATAATAATTTCTCCTATCTTGGATAGAGAATCCACGATAGCCTGAGAGAGATAATTTTTTGATCGTCCTTCATCTAAAAACACCCTAGTATGCTTCCTATTTGGTAAAAATAGTTTGAAACTAAAGAACATAGTGGAGGAAGGTGCCTAGGATCCCAATTTATTAGAATAAATCGGTTCCTGAGACTCTGATACTAAATTTGGCGCAGTACGGCCGAGTGTATATTTTTTCTTTTCTCTCTTTTCTTTAAGTATTTTTTTCTTTTTCAATCAAATCTTTCTTGTTTCTTGTTTTTTTCCCTTTTTAAAGAAATATTCTTTTTCTTGTTCCTCTCTTTTTTCTTGTTTTTTTTCTGTCTCTTTTTTGACTCTGTTACAGAAGAGCAAGAGAGAGAGAGAGAGAGAGAAGAAGAAGAAGAGAGAGAGACAACAGAGGGGAAGAGAAGAAAGAAGATTGAGAGAGCGAGATGGAACAGAGAGGGGGAGAGAGCGAGCAACGTGGCCACTGACGTCAGGGATGGTGGTAGGTGGTGTTGCTGGGATGGGCACAAGCGGTGGAGGCGATGGGGTCGTGGTGGACTCGATGTCCCTGCTCGCGACAAGATGGCGCAGAAGAGGGAGGAAGGGGGGGGGAGGCAGAATACTGGCGGCGAACGGGGAGAGGCGGTTGCCGTTGTTGGCGTTGTGAGGTCGATCGGGGAAAGAGGCGAAGCAATGATTAGGGAAAGGCATGGTGAGGCGCAACCGGACTGGGTGGCGGGGCCGCTCATGGTAGCTGGCGGTGCAGGCGGAGGCGACTCTGCTGGAGTGGCGGTGGGGCTGTGTAGAGCGGCAACATGGCGGGCCGCTGTAGCCGCAGATGGCAGTGGATGAAGTTTTTGGGGGCGAGAGGGATTAGAATAGCCGGTGGGGGAAGGGGTGGGTGTGGCCGGTTTGCAGGGGCTTGGGTGGCACTGAGCTACAGCGGAGGTGGAGTCTGACCTCTATTGGCGGCTGGGATTGGAGGGAGAGGAGGGCGGTAGAGCAAGGGGTGGTGGGTTTCTTCTGCTATGGCTGAGGAGGGGAGAGGGAGAGATGTAAAGCTAGGGCTTAGAAGGTGAACGTGGGGCTGCGGTGTGGGAGGAACAGGGGGAAGGCGTGGGGAAGAAGAAGAGGGGGGGACAGGATGGGGCTGGCGATGGTGGTAGGGGCAGCCATGGACGGTGGTGGAAGGCGGTGACGGACGGTGGGTCTCTCGCCCAGGATAATGGCCCTCTCGGCCTCCCCTCTCTTCGGGACGTGGATCCCTCTCTCAGTGGTTTCGACTCTCTCCCTCACGGAGAAAACACATGGTAGTTATTTTTTTTCATTCTTCATTGCTCCTAAATGAGAGAATACAAGCCATTTTAAAGGGGGAAAGGGAGATTTAGGGGCTCAAGGTACCCCTCGGAGGGGAGTCCACCTAGGGAACACAAGAGATCCACTATATTCCTAGGAAATATAAGAAATCACCATCTATCCTCCTAAGAAATGTAAAAGATTTTTTTCCCTACAAAAGATCCTACCTAGGAAACATAACCTACATTAATGACACATGCCTAACATAAGAAAAATAAAAGACTAATAAAAGACTACAAATATTAAATAACATGGATGTTCCGCAGTCGGGTCGGAGTCTTGATAACATCGCCTTATTTGCATTTGGTCGAATTTCCGAGTTGGCTCGGTATCCTCATCAATCCCCTTTGGATGGAAAAGATTCGTCTTCGAATCTTAAAGTGTTGAAGCATTAACGGGACAATCATCAGAGGATATGCCGAGAGCTCAAGATGATCAATCATACAAAGAATATCAAGTTGCCGCATCTCATGTGCTTTGTAGAAGTCTTGCTACACGGCATCAACATGGGAAGATCTAGAGATAATACTTCGTCGAAAGGATCAACTACTCGATCATCCACGAGCACTGTGACGTCAATCAAATCTAACCCAGAAGACAAATAACTCATGGTCCCATGAATCAACACGTGATAACTTCTCCTTAGCTAGACGAACTCGCACGACCTGTTCAAGTATATAGTGTGTGATAATAGGAATTTGGAAGGCGAAAATTTTTCTTGTCTCCCAGTGATTGCAAAAGGTAGCCTTTCCCCGTTTGATCCATTACCCCTTGTCGCTCTTCTATCCATTCTTTCCTTAGACTGATATGTGAACCAAGAGGCCGAATTTTACACCATGCTCCATTATACCATGTGACAACCTTGGATGTGATTCGGTTTATAGTCGGTCGAGAAAACTCCACGAAGACCCACTACCCACAAATAATAATTTCTCTCGTCTTGGATATAGAATCCACGATAGCCTGAGAGATATAATTTCCTGACTCTCTTTCATCTAAAAACATTGTAGTATACTCCCTATTTGGCAAACATTCTTTGAAAGGAAGGTGTCTAGGATCCCAATATATTAGAATAAATCGATTTCGAGGCTCTTATGCCAAATTTGGCACATGACGATTGAGTGTATGATTTTTTTTCTTCTCTCTTTTTCTTCATGAAATATTTTTTTCTGTTTCAATCATTTTTTGTTTCAAATTTTTTCTTTTCCTTTTTTAAAAAGAAATATTCTCCTTTTTTGTTTTATGTTCCTCTCTTTTTTTGCTCTCTTCGTCTTTTGTTTTTTTTGACTCTGTTACAGAAGAGCGAGAGAGAGAGAGAGATGGAACATAGAGGAAGAGAAGAAAGAAGATTGAGAGAGAGCGAGATGGAACAGAGAGGGGGAGAGAGCGAGCAGCGTGGCCGCCGATGTCAGGGATAGTGGTAGGTGGCGTTGCTGGGATGGGCACAGGAGGCGGAGGCGATGGGGTGACGGTGGACCCGGTGTCCCTGCTTGCGACGGGATGATGCAGAGGAGGGAGGAAGGAGGAGTGGGGGCGGAATGACCGGCTGTCGATTACTGGAGGTCGTTGTAGTCGGGGCGGCGAACGGAGAGAGGCGGTTGGCGGTGCTGACGTCTTGAGGTCGATCGGAGGAAGAGGTGGAGCAGCGATTAGGGATCGACATGGTGAGGCGCAGTCGGGCTGGGTGGCGGGGCCGCTCGTGGTGGCTGGTGGTGGGGGCAGATGCGACTCTACTGGAGTGGCGATGGGGCTGTGTAGAGCATGGTTGGCAACATCGGCCGAAACCGATACGTTTCGGCCGAAACGTATCGGTTTCGGCTGTAACTGAAACGATACCGGACCTGCTCACTGTAGCAGGTCCGAAACTAAAAAAAAACTTTTAATGGTTTCAGAAATTTACATGTTTCGGTCCGAAACCGTCCGGTTTCGGCCGGAACCCACGTGATGTTCTCCCTCAGATCTGAGAGAGAAAGGGGCCTATTGCATTGCTGCTGTGCTGGGTGTTGTTGTTGTACTGTGTTGCTGTTGCTGTGTTGCTACTGCTACTGTGCTGCAGGGGCTGCTGCTGTGCTGTGCTCATAGTTGTCAAGGCGACAAGGCGACCAAGGCGAGCTTGGGGTCCTCGAGTGCCTAAGCGCTTAGGCGTCAAGTTCATAAAAAATATCATCATTAATATATACGTAATTATATATATATAAATTAATCATGATTATTACAAATATGGGAAACAACACTAGTATGAACATAGAAATAAAAATTAATAGAAATGACATTGCAATAAAATATCAAAATTTATTTTGAGATAAAATTAACAATAAAAATTAGACTTTCAGAATGAATAAAATACTAACCTGATGTTTGCCAATTTCTTCCAAAAATATGTTAATCATACTCGAAACAACATACATATAATATAAAGCAGATACGAAAAGAAAAAGACATCTCCCATTATCGCATACAATCAATAATAAAGTAAACAAACACATAACTAGGGAAGTACTATAGATGACCATTGTAAAAAAAAATAAGACGTACAAAATTCAAATTAAAATTTAAAATACTTTATTAACAAATTAACCCCATTATTAATTGAAAAGGGGGGAAGGCAGGATAGAGAGAGAGGGACTGAGAGAGATAGTTGCGAACTCTGTGTGTGTGTGAGAGAGAGAGAGGAGGAAGGGTGGGGGAAAGAGAGAGAAGGGGGCAAGGGGAGAGAAGAGATAGACAGACAGAGAGAGGGGGCAAGAGAGAGAGAGAGAGGGTGGGCCTCACTATGAGTGTGGGAGAGAAATAGAGAGAGTGTTAGAGTGTGGAGCCGGAACTTGCCATCGTGCGCCGGGGTTTCCGGGGGCGGAGCCCCCTGAAGAAAATTTCTGTTTATAACAGGGAAGAAGAGGGAGAGAGAGACGAAGATAGAAGGGGGCCTAGGCGCTGCTTTGGGCGCCTAGGCCGCCCAAGCGGCGTCTTGACCCGCCTTTTTCAAGCCCAACAAGGCGTGGACTCCCCTAGCCTTCAAGAAACCGCCTTCCCACCTAAGCGGCGCCTAAGCGGGCGCCTTGACAACTATGGCTATGCTGCTGTTGCTGTGCTGCTGCTGTTGAGGGTGCTGCTGCTGTGTAGAGGTTGTTTTTTTGAGGTAAATTTGGGGTTTATTTGTTTTGTTTTGTGTTTTTTTGGTTGGGTTGAAAGTTTTTTTTTGTTGTAGGTTAGTTTTTCAGTTGTAGGTTAATTTTAAACCATGGAATATGTTAAGACTTCAAATTAAACTCTAATTAGTTCCTTAAAATTGGGACTTTTGTCTAATTTGGTTTACTTAGGCTCAATTGAAGCTCAACTAAGCTTCATTGAAGAATTTAGGGTAGGAGCATGCTCGTAATTAATTTTTATGAATGGTGATTAAGGGTTAATTGATAATTAAGTGCTAATTAGTTCTTTAAAATTGGGGATTTTGTCTAATTCGGTTTACTTAGGCTCAATTGAAGCTCAATTAAGCTTCATTGAAGAATTTGGGGTGGGAGCATGCTGGTAATTAAATTTTATGAATGGTGATTAAGGTTTAATTGATAATTAAGCCCTAATTAGTTCTTTAAAATTAGGGCTTTTGTCTAATTCGGTTTACTTAGGCTCAATTGAAGCTCAATTAAGTTTCATTGAAGAATTTGGGGTGGGAGCATACTGGTAATTAAATTTTATGAATGGTAATTAAGGTTTAATTGATAATTAACCCCTAATTAGTTCCCTAAAATTGAGGCTTTTATCTAATTCGGTTTACTTAGGCTCAATTGAAGCTCAATTAAACTTCATTGAAGAATTTGGGGTGGGAGCATGCTAGTAATTAAATTTTATGAAGGGTGATTAGGGTTTAATTGATAATTAAGCCCTCATTTTTTCATTGTACTTACAACTATTTGTCTTTGACTGTCTTAATGCAGTATCATGCTTAGACGTGAACAAAGTCAGGAGCAACAAGGGCAGGAGGATCCGGGGGTGGGCCCACCTCTCCTTAGTTGATGCTAGGAGAAGAAAAGTGAAATGTAATTATTGTGGTAAGGAGATACATGGTGGAATTACTAGAGAAAAGTAACATTTGGCAGGGGTAAGAGGAGAGGTGAGACAATGTGACAGATGTCTCCGAGAGGTCCGAGAAGAAATGCGCCAGTGCCTTCTGGGAAAAAAAGAGAGGATGCAACAAAGGGCTGAAGATGAGGCTGAAATTGCTGAGGAGATTTCGGGCAGAAGGGTAAGGAAGGATGATGATGAGGAAGGCACTGAGGATTCAGATCCAGAGCTGACTGAAGCAATGGAGCGTGAACAAGCCGCTCGAAGGAAAGGAAAGGCACCCATAGGTTCAGGGACCTACTCCAGTACAGTTGCACGACGTCCTGACACTGGTGTTGCCCCGCAGAGTGGAGGCCCCATGGACACCTATCTGTATAGAAGGCCCCATGCTACACAACCTAAAATCAAGCAAGCATTGAGAGGGGTAAAAAAATAAGCAGAAGTTGCAGGGCATGTATTTAAAAGTATCTGTAAATGGTTTTTCCATACAGGTGTCCCTGCACATGCAGCTGAAAGCGAATATTTCCAACCTATCCTAGATGCCATAATAGATGTTGGCCTTGGCTTGAAGGCTCCGTCACGTCGAGACATATACGGGCGTGGCCTTGAGGGAGAGGTTGAGGAGCTCCATGACTGGGTTGAAAGCTTAAAGCATACATGGATGGAGAGAGGATGCACCATCATGTGTGATGGCTGGACTGGTATCACGAAGAAGTCCATGATTAATTTTTTGGTCTATTGTATCGAAGGTACAATGATTGTTAAATCGGTAGATGCATCAAATTATGAAAAAAATGTCAATTATTTGTTTAGTTTGATAGATAAGATGGTAGATCAAATTGGAGAGGACAATGTTGTGTAAGTAGTGACTGATAATGAAGTCAGTTATAAGGCTGCAGGGAAGAAATTGATGCAGAAGCGCATGCATTTATATTGGCTCCCATGTGCAGCACATTGTCTGGATCTGATACTTGAAGACATTGGAAAGGAAAATCATGTGAAGAAGACAATTGACAAGGCACAAAAAATCACACAGTATATTAATGGCCATCATAGGATATTGAATATGTTCAGGGAGCATGCGAGTGGGGGCCGAGATATCATCCGTGCAGGGCCAACCAGATTTGCTTCGAATTTCATTTCTTTGGAATCTTTGCACAGTTATAAGATTGAGCTCAATTCTGGATACTTTATCCTTATAGATATGATATGTATTTGATTCAAATTTTATTTCTTTGCACAGATATAAGAATGAGCTGAAAGTTTTCATGTACCACAATGCCCTGTGGGAATACATTGACAAGTCTAATGTTGATACTCAGATGGATTATTTGGATGTCTCCCACATCGTGGAAGATAACAAATTCTGGGGTAGGGTCTCACGGTACATGAAAGTAGTCACACCCCTCATGAAGGTCCTAAAAATGGTCGATGGCGATGAGAAGAATGATATGTGATATCTGTACTGTTAGATGGTGATTGGCAGATCTAGAGGGGAGGGGTGAATAGATCAGCCCCTTGTATTCGCAGTTAATACGAAACACTAAGGATTAAAAACGAGGTGCAGCCTAACTCAAACACAGATGCTGGACTGAATAAGGAGTATAGGTCCTAGAGCATACATCTATCTAAGAGCATATACATGGAGGCACAAGCAAACCACACTAGACAAGATTTTTAGGTGGTTCGGTCTCTATCACGAGACCTACATCCACCCCTCACACAATCGTGTGAGGCTTTTCTTGCGTAACCACGCTACACTCCGCTGTCAAACAGCTTGTGGGCACAACTAGCCCAAACCCACGATCTGAACACCCTCGGATCGTCTTCCTACAGCCCGTAGGGTAAACAAACAGAATAAAGTCTAAAGTATTAAAGCAAGAAAAGTAAAACAAAACACATAGTAGATCAGACAGATGAATCTGAGTTCAAATCCAAAAGAATCTGTCTGATGAAGTGAGAAGTCTCCTGGCCGACGAAGATGATGCAGTCCCTCCTTGCAATGCCAAATGCAGATGGGAAGCTGGCAGGTACACGTGTGGAAGCGCTCCTCTTCCACATTCAGCTCTTCTCCAAGATTCTTCTCGATGAGGAAGCTCTGCACTTCCTCACACAGCTTCTTCGCAGCACCCACGCCCTCTTCTGCTGTTCCCTCGATACTTCTTGCTCAAGCAGCTTGGGCCTCATCTTCTCCCATGGACGAATGCCCCTCATGGTCTTTTGGCCACCCTGCACTTCACCACTTGCAGCAGCGCGTGTCTGACATGCGCACACAAAGGACGCTGATTCTGTGGTCCCCCATGGCAGAGAAAATCCCCTTTTTAGATGAAATAATTCTTCCAGCCTTCTAGAAACCTTTTCTTGATAACAACCTTCGACCCAATCAGAGAAGGCTTGTCCCATTCGATGCTGCCTCGGATCCAGCGCCGCTGGGTCCAAAAAGATGAGATCCAAGACCCGTTTGAACTGGAAACGAGGGGTCCGATTCATTGTTGAAGGGGACGTTAGAAGTGTCGACACTAGTCACAAGGAGTGTCGACTCTTCAAGCTGATCTCCCAGTGCTTTGAGGGTTGAGGTGCTGGAGTGTCAAATCTTCTTAAGGTCTCGCACTAGAAGACTCGACTCTTCTGCTCATAAGTGTCGACTCTTCTGAGACAAGAATTTTCAGACAGAAGCTTGAATTCTCACGACGTTGTTCTGTGGTGTCGACACTTCTGATACAAGTGTCGACACTCTAAATCTTCCCAGAGCCATTTTCTTCAGAGGTGCAGACTCTTCATAATAGAAGTGCTGACACTTCCATCCCTTTTATGACTTGATGCTTGTACTGATTGAAGTAAGATTTATCTGTCTTACACCACTTGAAAAATTTGATTAGATATCACAAAAATAACAATAAATCATGGCGTGTTATCACCGAAATTTGGGGACACAACAATCTCCCCCTTTTTGGTGATGACAACCATGAATTATTGTTGCATGCATGCCTAGCATTCCATAATCAAGACAAATGCTCAAAAACAATTTATTCACACAAAAGAAGTCATTGACATAGAACAAACAACCATTTCATTCATTCACATAAGGTCATTACTATGAATGCTATGCATGCAGACTCAGCAAAATATAAAAAAAAATCATGGATATAACTCTCCCCTTTTGACATCAGCCAAGAAGGGTGACTTTCACTGACGTGGTGGTGGAGGAGGTGCTGAGCCAGAGCTGCTGGACTGTTTTAATGGAACAGCTGATGGAATATCCTGTTGAAGCTTGGAAATCTTAACCCCCAGAGCAGCAAATTTTGTGTCCATTTTCTGATTTGTCTGCTTGATAGAGGCTTGAAGTGTTGCAATGTGGGTATTCATATCGACAAACCAGTGCTGCAACATATTGCATAGATTGTCAAATTGAGCTGTCATCGTAGTTGGAGTTTCGGACAAAGAACTAGATCCAACTGTATAGCGAGAAGAGCCACTAAGGTCGTCAGCCATTTTGTGAATCTCATACTCAACAATGTCTAACTTGGAACAGAGCGAACTTAGTTGGGAGATGATGTGATGGGTCTCATCCTGTAGCTTTGCGTACCTGGTGGACAACCCTTGAATTTCTTCTCGAATATCATAAGAGTGAGTAAGTTGCTATGTGGTTTTCATCATTGTTACCTCATGAATCTCCTTCAGCTCTTTCATAATTGATCCAGCTCGTTCACAAACTTGCATCAAGGAAATCATGAAGTCATGCAGTTTGTTATCTGACTTTGCCTTGTCCTTCATAAGTATTTCCCATCTACTATTTTGCAGCTGTTCAATGTGCACAAGCTGGGTGCGCATGTGTTCTTGATTGCGGTTGAGCTGAAAAATTGCAGAATTCACGGCAGCAAATTGGACTCGCAAAAATTTCATCAGAGTTGGATTAAGAGTAGCATCTGAACTTGGTCTTGCTTCTTCAGATGCAGATGTCTGAGTGTGGAACTCAGGTGGCGCATCATACTCTGTGTATACTCTTGGAGGTGAAGAAGGTGGAAGTATGCCAAAAGAAACTACAGGGCCAAAGTATGTGTCCTGAGCAGCCTGATCAGGAGAGTGCACTGGTTGTACCTGCTGGTCCTGAGGTTCTTCAGGCTATACTTCTTCATGAACTGGAGCTTGTTCCGCTTGCATCTCATAACCAGGAAGATCTCTGACAATTCTATCTCCTTTCTTCTTGAAATGCATAAACTTTTCAATGAACCTCTGACAATATACATTAGACCTTGGAATGGAGATTACTGTCTCACCGTCCAGTGGGATTCCAGCCCTTATAAACACGACTGTTAAATGAGCAGCATAAGGCAGATTTCGCTTTTTCCCAAAGCAGTCTTTCATCACATTCATAATTATGTTTGGAAGACAAACTTTCATATTCTTAAACATGCAGTAAAGTAGTCTCAGTTAGTCTGCTTCTACCTCCACCTTGTGGTGTAATAATCGTGGTAAGAATGTGATGCAGAAGTCGTTGCAATGGAGGAAATTGGTTGGTGTTAATGGATGTGACATGAATATCAGGGTTGCTAGGCTTCCCTGTCGCAATAGCATATGCTTCCTCCACATCATAAGAAAATTCCTTCTCTTTCAATCCGTCATAGGGAATATTCCACGCCTTCTGAAATAGGCGAGGTTTGACATGAATGAGAACACCTTCAACTTCAGTCCACAACTGACCATTTCTTCAATCCAGAACAAGTTTTGGTACCATTGCTGCACAAGCTTAGGGTAATAAACCGTATGTTTGCTCATGAATGGAACCCAATCTTGAAATTCAAACATTGGTAATAGCTCAGGAAAATCATCGAGCATCTTATGGTCAGAAAAATCAACATACCGAGGAAACAAGATTCGAGTGGGATCACTGTCCTTGACCTGGTAAGTATCTGGTGCATCTGAGTGAGAGGATTCCTCTGTTTGTTTTCCTTTCTCTTTGGCTGAAAATTTCTTCTTCTTAGTAGGCTGTTCCTGTGCTAGTGAAGATTTGCGGACGGCTGCTCTTTTCTCTTTGGCGGATATTTTTTGCTTCTTAGCTGGCGGATCCTGCTGTTGCGAAGGTTCGCGGACGACAGCTGAGGTTCTCTGTGGCCTTGTCTGTGCATCTGGCCGGTTGTGAAGTCTCTTTGTTCTTGGTTCCTTTCTGATAGACTCAGAAGCGGGGGCTTTCTTCCTACTGCAGCTGGCTTTTCCCTTTTTCCTCTGGTGACCGGTGGCACCATGGACGGAAATAGGGCAAGAAGAACAGAAAGAGGCTGCGGCGAAAGGAGTAAGACAGAGAGAAAGGGAAGATGAATGCTCACGGCAGAGGAGCAGAGAAAGGGCCTTCAGGTGACGACCCTTGGAGAGGAGCTCGCCACGGGTTCGTGCGATGCTGTCGGGCACAGGCGGTGAGGAAAGAGAATCGAAGGATAGAAAGTGAAAAGGCGGTGGGTTAAAAAGAATATGAAATGTATTTATAAAATCCACGGTCAAATGTGGTCAAATGGCCAATAAACTAGTTGAGTTAGATATATCTCACACCCTTTTAGTTAAAAGAAACTGAAATACCCCTCCATTTATTTTGGTATTATGGTTTAAAGCTTATAAACCTTAAATTCGTAGTAAGATTGTTCAGAATTACCGGTTATGAAAAAGGGATAGGATTAAAACATTAATCAATAAAGCGTTTTGCCCTTCCAATGACTATCCACCTTACTCATCAATTTCATTGGGCTAAACTGAGATGATTATGGGCAAATATTGAAATTAAACACAAACCATTGTATGTAAGCATAGAGTCAGCCCCCCCAAAAATATATATATATATATTAATTTTTTTAATACAATCAATGAGTAACTTTGGTTAAGTCACACTTTTGGCATGAGGAGACACCTTGATCAGAGGTCAGAACCCCCAGCTACTCAGTGTGATAACTGTGTTACTTCTCCTTTTTGAGAACAGAGGTAGCACTTGTAGTGTCTTTTTACGTGAGACAAATCACGTCTTAGGTGAAATGATCCCAGTTACTCGACACTATAATGCCATTGCTCTGTCATGATATTTATTAACATCTCAATTTTTGAAACAGAGATAACTTGGTACTTCATGACATAGGTTTTACCTAGTTTCTCGGTAACCAACTCAGTGCTATGCAAAACCCCCTTTTTTTTGTTAGAGGCGTATTCTCTTACTGATGCTCCTTTGGTATTTGTGTTTAAGGACAATACTCATTCAACATTCTTCAATCAGTAAAGCCCTCTTACTTATGACTTTTAGAGAGATAGAACATGGATATGGACAATTACTTCCAAGTTATGTTTTAACCCTATTCTGATTTACAAGATAAGCACTTGCCAGACAATTTACTACAAAGATTAGAGTTATAAACAATAAACCATCTGAACCATTATTAAGAATGGATGTAAGTCATACAATTTCCTAACACAGGGTGTATTAGGGATGGAATCCATTTAACTCCCCCTGGATTACTGACCAATGATCACATAGACCCGTAAGCAAGGAAGGTAAACTCGGGGATCGGGATCGGATCGATCCATCCAAAACGGTTCGGATCGGTGGGATCGGCCGATCCGAACCGATCCTGGAGCGATTCAACGCCGATCCGGAAGACTGGAGCCTGGAAGGTCAGTTGCCTATGTATCAAGTTTTTTAGGGGATTTTATATAAATATAATATTATAATATTTCATTCCCTCTTTAACCTATTCTCTCCCGTGTCTACTGTTTCACTTTTACTTTGCAGGATAATAAAGGCGGAGGAGGCGGAGGTGACGGGGGAGGAGGCGGTGGTCGACGGCGGCGTCGACGGCGGCTGTGGGTGGCGATGGTGGCGATGGTGGCGGCATCATGTCCTCGTCCTCTTTTTCTTCCGAGGGAGGCCGATCACGACGAGGATGCGGAGGACAAGGCGGACCGGCGACGGTGACAACGGCGGCGACGGTAAGTATCTTCTTCTTCAACCCTTCTTCGTCGATCTTCTTCTTCTTCTTATTATTATTATTTTTTAAATATCTAGCATCAGTCCAGATCGGCCATGGGGGTTTGGTACCCTGATAGGGTTGGATCGCTCGATTCCACCCAGTTTCGGGCGATCCCCATGCTCTTAGTGAAGGATCGAGAACGGTTGACTCGGGATCGGGTCGGACAGCCCAAAATCCGATCGGATCGGGCGATCCGATCCGATCCTGTCCGATTTTGCATACCTTGCCCGTAAGAGCAACCTTTATATATGATAAAAAGATTGTCAAAACAATTGGAGGTTCATGATGGGATTTGAGATTAGAAATGAACGGGTTAGACGCCTTAAATCACACAGAGGTAGAGAGAAGTGTCGACCTGTTTTAGATGAAGAGTCGACTCTGGCACGGCTGAGCATGCAGGCAGGAAATGCTTACCCAGTGAGGTGTCGACCTCTCTTCCAAGAAGAGTCGACCTCTGATGCAAAACAGAAGCTTATTTTCCAGCTGATTCAACTGAGGTGTCAACACTTCGAGAATGAAGTGTCGACCTGTTTGTCATAAAAGTCAAGTCTTCAGAGAATTTAAGTCTGCACTGCATTCAAAGAGCTGATATTTGCCTCAGTCAATCCTGACAGACCTCTGATTGATTTCTTATCCAGCTTGTGTATGCTCCAAATAATTTTAGATACCAATGGATCATCCTTTTTGCATTTGACAGAGAGAGAGACATTTATTTCATGCAATGCAAGCGTTAACATATAATTATGTGCTAATCCTATCATGCAATGATGACACATGGTACCTGGCGGAGGTTTGTCCTAGGACTCACGCATGGTGAAAGTTTCCAGACAGGGCTAACCTGTCCTTCCACAATAGACCATTTTATATACCATATAGTCACACAGAGAGCAAACACCAAACTAGTATATTTAAAATGCAGCATCATTCACACAAGAAGCAAGCTCCCCCTGAATGTAAGATTTATTGAGACCAAGCATACTCCTATATTTGAATCATGCACCTCATGAACAAGTTGCCAAGATCAAGACACTCATATTCATTCATGATATCAAGCAGACTAGATGGCATTTAAAGGATTACACAATCCAAGCTCTCGTCTAAGATACGAAAATCTTTCGTTACAGAAGGTTTGGTAAAGATATCAGCAACTTGATGTTGTGAATCCACGAATACTAATCTAAAGTTTTCTTTATTTACTTCATCACGAATGAAATGATGTCTAATTTCAATATATTTGGTCCTAGAGTGCTGGACTGGATTTTTTTGTCAAATTTATGGCACTAGTGTTATCACACAATATGGGAACACAACCAAGATCAATTTGGTAGTCTTGGAGCTGATGTTTGATCCACAACACTTGTGTTCTACAACTCCCTGCAGCGACATATTCTGCCTCTGCAGTAGAGGGTGCAACAGAGTGTTGCTTCTTGGATGTCCAAGATACCAAACATCCTCCCAAAAATTGGTAATACCCACTGGTGCTTTTTCTCTCTAATTTACATCCAGCATAGTCTGCATCTGAATAAGAGACAAGTTCAAAGGCACATGATGCAGGGTACCAAATCCCTAAGTCTTGAGTTCTGGCAAGATATCGAAAGATACGCTTGACGGCACTCAAGTGGGATTCTCTAGGATCAGATTGGAATCTAGCACACATTCCAACACAAAATTGAATATCAGGTCTGGATGCCGTAAGATATAGAAGTGATCCAATCATACCTCAATAAACTTTGGCATCCACTGATTTTCCTTTTAAGTCTGCATCCATGGTTGTGTTGGTGCTCATTGGAGTTGCAAGAGCTTTGAGGTTCTTCATTTGATATTTCTTGAGTAGCTCCGAGATGTACTTGGCTTGGCTAATGAAGCACCCTTCCTTGCTTTGAGTTATCTGTAAACCAAGGGAGAATTTCAGCTCACCCATTAAACTCATCTCAAACTCATTAGTCATAAGTTTGGCAAATTTCGCACACATTTGGGATTTTGTAGACCCAAACACTATGTCATCTACATAAATTTGGACTAGTAAGATGTCCTTACCTTGTGTTTTAGTGAATAGTGTCTGGTCTACTTTACCTCTCATGTAGCCTTGCTCAGTGAGGAATGAGCTCAGTCTTTCATACCAAGCTCGGGGTGCCTGCTTTAGCTCATATAATGCCCTGTCCAGCTTATAAACATGATCTTCAAATTGAGAGCATTGAAAACCAGGGGGTTGTTCTACATATACATCTTCTTTTATCAAGCCATTTAAAAAGGCACTTTTTACATCCATTTGCTGTAATTTAATCTTACGAGCACATGCAAATGCAAACAAAATCCTAATTGCTTCTAGTCTGGTTACGGGGGCAAAAGACTCTTCAAAATCTATGCCAAACTCTTGATTGTATTCCTGAGCCACTAGCCTAGTTTTATTTCTCACAACTCTGCCATCTTCACTTAATTTATTCCTAAAGACCCATTTTGTTCCTATGACAGTTTTCTCTTGGGGTCTTGGAACTAGATGCCACACATTATTCCTTTCAAACTGGTTTAGTTCTTCATGCATGGAGTTTATTCAGTTTTCATCTTTTAACGCTTCTTCAATGTTTTTAGGTTCCGTTTGAGACACAAGAGCAAGTTGTTCAATTTCATCAACAATTCTGAATGAGACCTAGTTCTAGGTGGGTCATGCAAATTACCTATAATATATTCTAAAGGATGGTCCTTCAATACTCTAATTTCAGGTTGAGGGTTACCTCTATCTGCATCAGTGACCCGAGCATTGCTTGAATCTCCTTGCTCCTCATTTCTTGTGTCTCTTCATGTGGAAGTTCTTCTTTTTCCTTTGTATTTAGGAACTCCCCGTCATTATCGTGCCTGCAAGAATTTTCATCATTAGATTCATCAAAGGTGACGTGAGGTGACTCTTCCACACATTGAGTCTTTTTGTTATAGGCTCTCTAGGCTCTAGACCTATCTGAATATCCCAAAAAGATACCTTCATCACTTTTTGGCTCAAATTTGTCTAGATCTCTCTTGTCATTATTATGAATGTAACATTTAGACCCAAAAACTTTTAAATGAGATAGAGATGGTTTTTTACCTTTCAGCAACTCGTAGGGAGTTTTCTTGGTGAAGGGTCTTACCATGGATCGGTTTATGATGTAGCAAGCAGTGTTGACCGCTTCTGCCCAATACCTTCTAGGAAGTTGTCGTTCAGTGAGCATTGTGCGAGCCATCTCTATCAGGGTCCTATTCCTACTCTCAACTACCCCATTTTGTTCTGGGGTTCTTGGCGATGAGAATCTGTGATTTATCCCTTCTGTCCTACAGAAACTATCGAAATGAGCATTGTCGAACTCTCCACCATGATCTGAAAGTATGTTGGAGATTTTAAACTTACCTTCCTGCTTGACCTGCATATAAAGGGCCTGAAACTCATCAAATGCATCATTTTTGTGAGCAAGGTAAAACACCCATGTAAACCTAGAGAAGTCATCTACTAGAACATAACCATACCTCTTTCCACTTAAGCTAACAGTTTTAGTTGGACCAAACAAGTCCATGTGAATTAGTTCAAGTGGTTTAGAAGATAAGCTTTCTGTTTTGCTTTTAAATGACTTCCTAGATTATTTTCCTTGAACACATGCATCACAAATTTTAGCATTCTTTTTGAATTTTATTTTAGGTAGACCCTTAACAATAGAGTGCTTCACCAATTTATGAAGTGCATTGTAACTAGCATGACCTAGTCTACGATGCCACAAACATGCTAAATCAGTTTTGGAAGCAGCAAGACAAAGATTTACATGTGCATGGTCATCTAAATCAATCATGTACACATTATTGACTCTCTTACCGGAAAACTTGGTTTCATTAGAATTTGGGTGTAGGATCTTACATTCATGAGAGTCAAATACTACAGTGTGACCCTTGTCATAAAGTTGGCTTATGCTCAACAAGTTGTATTCCAAGCCATCAACAAGCAGGACATTATCAATTGAGTTGGAGGGGTTCTTACCAACTTTACCTGTACTAATAATTTTTCTTTTGTTGTTCCCTCCAAACGTGACGTGTCCTCCTTCCTTCTCAATTAAAAGACAGAACTTCGTCCTGTCCCCTGTCATGTGTCTTGAACAGCCGCTATCAAGATACCAACGATTATGTACGACTACAAGACACTCCTGCATAAGGAATTAAGTGATAATGTTTGGAACCCAAGAACAATTGGGTCCCCATAATCTTTTCATCTCATTAAAGAAAGACAACATGGACTTAGAAATCCAAACCTTTTTCACATTTAGATTAGCTTTGCTTGTTTGGTTGTTTTGACTCTTCCTTTCTAGGTTCATATCTTTTTCTCCTTTTTGACTTTTTGAGCTTAGGGGTTTTGTGCGTGCCAAAGGAGGATTGATTCTTATTCCATGTGTTCCAATTGCTTGGTGTATAGTGGTAGAAGGTGTTTTGAGGCCTAGGGTATGAGGATTTGGCAAACCTGGGACGATACGGCTCATAACTACCCATGGGAGAAGGAAGTGTCGACCTGCGAAAAGGGAAGTGTCGACCTATCATGTACCCGGACTCCCCATAACGGCTTCTGTTTCCCTGAAGTGTCGACCTCCTGTCCCACACGTGTCGACCTGTCTGCCACTCGTCTCCCCTATAACTGCTTCTGGAAGCGAAAAGTGTCGACTCTCTGTAAGGGAAGGGTCCATCTGTCTGTGTGTATCTAGGAAAATATCTACTGGCTGACCAGGCAGGTGCCGACCTGCCTTGGGGGAAGTGCTGACTTGTCCTAGGGTCGAATTCTCTTCTATCCTTGTGTTGTGCAGACTTGGGAGGAGTTTGGTGCTGACCCTTTTGGGGTTTCTGGTTATGGCTGTTAGGTTTTTTAGTGTTTTTCTTAAATGGTTCTCCAACCTTTTCTTTTCCTTTGTTCTTTGCCTTTTCTTGAGTTTTTCCAGGTGCAGTTTTAGAAGTTGATGCTTCAGATGATGATACAAATGTCATGGTTTTCATTTCTAAAGTCTTCTTTTTAGATGGATCATATCCAAGCCCTTCTCTATTGAAATTTATCTTAGTTCTTAGCAAGGCATTTAGATTCTCACTCCCATCAACAAATTTTTCCAAAGAAGTTTGTTTGTCTGCAAGGTCCTTTTGGAGTTTTTCATTGTCTTTCAGAAGTTGAACATTTACTTGTTTTATTGCCTCACATTTTTCATTACACAGCTTATTGTCTTTCACATAGTCTTGCATTTTAATTTTCAGCTCATCAATCTCTCTAAGACTCATTTTCATCTTGTAAATCCTTCAATTCTTTTCTTCCTTCCTCAAGATTTTCAATCATCTTTCTAAGATCCTCATTTTCAATTTCTAGAGACAACTTTATCACTTGAAGTTTGATCATGCACAAAAGATTCTATTTTCTTCTTGAGAGCTTTGTTTTCCTTTTTATATAGTTCATACTTATCCATCAATTCAAAATATGCTTCTTCCCAGTCATCAGTAGAAAAATGCTCGAAAGGAGATCTTACCTCGTCATCTTTGTCTCCCTTTGCCATTAAGCATAAGTTTTCATTTTCATTTTCATTGGAGCTCTCTTCACTTTCCTCCTCTTCTTCATCACTCCAAGTAGAGATCATGGCTTGTTTCTTTTTTCCCTTCCATTTAGGCACTTTCTTCTTGATTCCCTATGGACATTCAGACTTAATATGTCCAGGTTTCCTGCAAGAATAACAAACCAACTTATCAAACTTTTTGGCATTTTCAGATTTTTGTCTGGAACTCTTCTTTACCTGTGGTTTCCTCCTTGTGAAGTCTTTACCTTCTTTTCTTAGAAATCTCCTGAATTTCCTCGTCAGCATAGCAACTTCATCTTCCTCAGAATTGTTGGTTGAGGAATCTTCAATTTCTGACATGTCTTTAGAGCTTGGCCTTGTCTTGAGAGCCAGAGGCTTCTTCTTACTTACCTCGGTTTCCTCCTTGTTCTTCAAATTTATCTCATAGGTCATCAATGACCCTATGAGCTCCTCCACTTTGGTGGTTGATAGATCCTTGGATTCCTCGACCACGGTGGCTTTTGTATGCCAGGCAGGAGTCAATGATCTGAGAATTTTCCTCACGATCTCCTGTTCACTGTAGCTCTTACCTAACTCTGTCAAGCTATTAGTAAGCATAATTAACCTAGCATACATGTCTGAAATTGATTCTTCAGGTTTCATTCGAAATCTTTCATATTCAGACACTAGGAGATTTGCCTTGGTCGCACGTACCTGGGATGTCCCTTCATATATTACCTCAAGACGATCCCACATGTCTTTTGCTGTCTTGCATGTGGAGACTCTTGAGTACTCGATCGGATGAAGGGCGCACTGAATGATGTGCTTCGCTCCCCAGTTCAGAGTTGATCGTCTGATCTGCTCTTTGGTCCAGGTATCCTCATCCTCAGGCAGCTCGAATGGCCCTTTGCTAATAACCTTCCAGATTTCGTAGTCTTGGGCTCTAATGAAGACCTGCATACGGTTTTTCCAATAGGGATAGTTAGTCCCTGTAAAGAATGGGGGTCTGTTTATAGATTGCCCTTCGAGCATAAGACCCGTAGAGGCCATATCACTAGCTCTCTCAAGGTCGTTAGACCACATACAGAGAGACCAAGCTCTGATACCACGTGTTAGATGGTGATTGGCGGATCTAGAGGGGAGGGGTGAATAGATCAGCCCCTTCTATTCGCAGTTAATACGAAACACTAAGGATTAAAAACGAGGTGCAACCTAACTCAAACACATATGCTGGACTGAACAAGGAGTATAGGTCCTAGAGCATACATCTAAGAGCATACACATGGAGGCACAAGCAAACCACACTAGACAAGATTTTTAGGTGGTTCGGTCTCTATCACGAGACCTACATCCACCCCTCACACAATCGTGTGAGGCTTTCCTTGCGTAACCACGCTACACTCTGCTGTCAAACAGCTTGTGGGCACAACCAGCCCAAACCCACGATCTGAACACCCTCAGATCGTCTTCCTACAGCTCGTAGGGTAAACAAACTGAATAAAGTCTGAAGTATTAAAGCAAGAAAAGTAAAACAAAACACAGAGTAGATCAGACAGATGAATGTGAGTTCAAATCCAAAAGAATCTGTCTGATGAAGTGAGAAGTCTCCTGGCCGACGAAGATGACGCAGTCCCTCCTTGCAATGCCAAATGCAGATGGGAAGCTGGCAGGTACACGTGTGGAAGCGCTCCTCTTCCACGTTCAGCTCTTCTCCAAGATTCTTCTCGATGAGGAAGCTCTGCACTTTGTCACACAGCTTCTTCGCAGCACCCACGCCCTCTTCTACTGTTCCCTCGATACTTCTTGCTCAAGCAGCCTGGGCCTCATCTTCTCCCATGGACGATTGCCCCTCATGGTCTTTTGGCCACCCTGCACTTCACCACTTGCAGCAGCGCGTGTCTGACATGCGCACACAAAGGACGCTGATTCTGTGGTCCCCCATGGCTGAGAAAATCCCCTTTTTAGATGGAATAATTCCTCTAGCCTTCTAGAAACCTTTTCTTGATAACAACCTTCGACCCAATCAGAGAAGGCTTGTCCGATTCGATGCTGCCTCGGATCCAACGCTGCTGGGTCCAAAAAGATGGGATCCAAGATCCGTTTGAACTGGAAACGGGGGGTCCGATTTGTTGTTGAAGACGACGTGAGAAGTGTCGACACTGGTCACAAGGAGTGTCGACTCTTCAAGCTGATCTCCCAGTGCTTTGAGGGCTGAGGTGCTGGAGTGTCAACTCTTCTTAAGGTCTCGCACTAGAAGACTCGACTCTTCTGCTCATAAGTGTCGACTCTTCTGAGACAAGAATTTTCAGACTGAAGCTTGAATTCTCACGACGTTGTTTTGTGGTGTCGACACTTCTGATACAAGTGTCGACACTCTAAATCTTCCCAGAGCCATTTTCTTCAGAGGTGCAGACTCTTCATAATAGAAGTGCTGACACTTCCATCCCTTTTATGACTTGATGCTTGTACTGATTGAAGTAAGATTTATCTATCTTACACCACTTGAAAAATTTGATTAGATATCACAAAAACAACAATAAATCATGGTGTGTTATCACCGAAACCTGGGGACACAACATGTACGAGGCCATGGACCGTGTCAAATTAGAGTTGTAGGATTCCCTTCCCATAGAATATGCAAAATGGTGAAAAATTATTGACCAGAGATGGGACAACATATTACACCACGACTTGCATGCAGCAGGTGAGTGATTAATTGTATTGATACATTGTTCTTTACTTTAGTTTAGGGGCGAGTTTGACTACAGGTTAGAGTAACACGGTTAGGATAAGCGCATGGATAGATTAGAGTAACACGGTTAGGATAAACACATTAGATTTGACTACCTAGGTCCTAGGGGAATGAGGGGATAGGTCCTAGCAGCCCTGGGAACCTGGGCAGGTCGACCTGGCCAGGTCCCAGGTCAACCTGGCCAGGGTATGCCAGGGGCAGGTCGACCTCCAGGGGGGTAATGCCTATAGGTCGACCTCGAGTGAGCCATTCCGTCTCTTAATTTGAGCAAGTCACCCGCCCAGGGATATCTCATCCTTGTTGACTTTAACCGTTTATTAAACTCGCCCTATGTTATTTTATATCTAACATTTAGTTAACTATACACAAATACAAGTTATTTCCTCAACTCTCGATTTATGTACGATGCCAATGCACATGTTGATAGCGAGGTGCTTCAAGGCACTTTAAAAGTCATTGGTCGTTTATCGAGGACACCAGAAAAGAGGTTTCAGGCCGAAGTAGAGGTTGGCCTTTATTGATTTTATCAATAAGAGGTATAGAATTTACTTTAAGTCATTATGTTAATCTATTACTTTATCTTTGTAGATGAACTATTATAGAATGAGGACTGGGACATATTCTGACGCCCAATTGCAATACGCTGTGGGAAGAGTGAGCCCAGGTATATTTTATTTTTATGTTTTCTTAACCTCAATATGTATTAGTACATCTTACATTTATTTGTTTATTGTTCGTGGAATAGTTGACTGGTGGATAATGGTGAACAACCGAGATGTGGGCAGTAATGCATTGGCTTTCATTGCAATTAGGGTGCTCAGTCAAACAACATCGGCAAGCCAATGTGAAAGAAATTGGAGCACGCTCAGCCTTATACACTCGAAGGTTCGCAATCGGCTAAAGGCTGAACGGTTAGAAAAATTGGTTTACTACCACTACAATATGAGATTGAGAATAAAAAACACGAAGTTAAGACAACAGCTGAGGGACAAACGCGTCGTAGAGGATGCAACTCCAGAAATTGATGTGGTCGTTTAATTTGATGATGACAATCCCTTGCAGTCTTGGGTGGAGACACGAGAGCAGGTTGATGAGCCCGTTTTTGATGTTGATGATAGAACGTGGGCAGAGGGCATACTAGATGAAGATGAGCCAAGAGATCCATAATTCAAAAGAGCAACAAAGAGGGCCAGAGAGACTCATGCGCACCAGAGAAGGGACCCAGCTTTGTTTATTCGTGACACTGAGGAGCAGTCTGAAACCGAGCCAGCTAGACACTCAGAATCAGATAGTAGGCCAGTCACTCCTGGAATGGTCAAGTCACCTCCATCCTTAAGAAGAAGTACATCAGTGCATGGGATGTTTGAGAGGACTAGTGCTGCTGTTCGAAAGGACCTGGCAATTGAGCAGTTGAAGCAGATTTATGTGAGGCACACGCCAAGGGGAAAATGATTCATGTCAAAGATGACTGAAAAAATCACACCCAAACAGAAAAAAGCATCCCCAAAGGCTAAAAGGCGACTAGTTTCTTATGGTTCTGATGATGATGATGATCCCAGTGCAGTTGCAGGTGCTACAGGTGCTACTACGGGCGGTGGCACTGCTGGTGGTACTTCCTCCTTTCACGCAGACACAGGCCGAGGATACAGTCATAGTGAGCGAGGATATGATTCACAGAGCTAATATGGGCATCCATCAAGTTACAGAGGTGGCCAACAGGAAGCAGTCATTTATGGGTGGGGTCATGAACCAGAATTTCAGTTCCATCCAGTTCCTCTTCTCATCCTCAAGATTCTTACGCTGATTCTGGATTCGAATCAAGCCAACAACCTTACACTCCAAGAGGAATCCAAAGAGGGATGCATGACTTGACTACTTCATTGTTTGGTTATAGTGAATATACACAATACATGTAACCTTCTTATGGGTATCAACATCAAAAGCCAGATGATGAGGGAGAAGGTTATAGTTATTATCTATATTAGTGCATCATCATTTAGGTAAGGATCATTTAATTTCTATAACATTTACTGTGTCTAATTAGGTTTATTGTACTACTTGAACCTACTTCATGCTTTGTATGTACTCAAGAATATTAGTTTAACATGTTCAATGTTTGAACTTCAATGCCTACTTCATGTTTATTGCACTTAATCCAATTTCTTTACAGTCAAATGCATGCCTAATGAATTTTTTGATTTTTATGTGATTATTTATATTTTTTCGATTTATTTCTGATTTTTTAGACTTATTTTGATATTTTTTTGAACCTTTTCATTGGGTTTCGGCCGGTTTCGGTCGAAACCGAAATCGAGTAGTTTCGGTTTCAGACTCGGCCGAAATCGAGTCCGAAACCGACACTGTCATCCATGGTGTAGAGTCCCGTAGGGCGGGCCGCTGTGGCCGTGGATGGTAGTGGACGAAGTCGTTGGGGGCGAGAGGGATTAGGGATAGCCGGCGGTGGAAAGGGTGGGTGTGGCCGGTTTGCAGGGACTTCGGTGGCACTGAGTTGCGGCGGAGGTGGAGTCTGGCAGCTGTTGGCGGCTGAGCTTGGAGGAAGGAGAGGAGGGCGGTGGGTTTCTTCGGCTATGGCTGGAGGAGGAGGGGAAGAGTTAGAGATGGAAAGCTAGGACTTATAAGGTGAATGTGGGGCTGCAGTGAGGGAGGAACAGGGGGAAGGCGTGGGGAAGAGGAGGGGGGATGAGGATGAGGCTGACGATGGTGGTAGGGGCAGCCGTGGGCAGTGGTGGAAGGCGGTGATGGATGGCGGGCCTCTGACCCAAGATAATGGCCCCCTTGGTCTCCCTTCTCTCAGGGGCGTGGATCCCTCTCTCTGGGGTCTTGGCTCTCTCCCTCATAGGGAAAACACATGGTGGTTATTTTTTTTTCATTCTTCATTGATCCACAATGAGAGAATACAAGACATTTTAAAGGGTGGGAGACGGGAGATTAGGGGCTCAAGGCACTCTTAGGAGGGGAGTCCACCTAGGGAATACAAGAGATCCACTATATTTCTAAGAAATATAGGAAATCATCATCTATCCTTCTAAGAAATGCAAAAGATTTTTTTCCTTACAAAAGATCCTACCTAGGGAACATAACCTACACTAATGACACATACCTAACATAAGAAAAATAAAAGACCGTAAATATTAAATAGGGTTTTTTACATTTAAACCACTATTAAACGTGCATTTGCAAATTTATCATGCCTAGATTTGCATTAGCAAAGATATCCCTTATTTCGTCAAAATAGTGCAAAAATGTAACCGCAGTTAACTTCGTCGACGGACTGACGAATATTTTATGAAGATTCAAATATGCCCTCTATTTGATAATTTAAAGACTTTAATATCTCTCATAAATCTTAAATTCTCCTCCTTTAACACAAAAGTGATGGGTTGGAGAGGGATAGAGAGAGAGAGGGGGGGTCGGGTAGGGGGGGTCTGAGAGAGGGGGGGAAAGAGAGAGAGATGAGATAGAGGTGAGAGGTGAGAGAGAGATGGCCGGGGTGGGGGGTCGGTCGGATGAGGTGGGGGTTTGAGAGAGAGAGAGACGAGGGAGAGAGAGGGCAGAGAGGTGTGAGAGAGAGATGCCGGCGAGACCCATCTTCGTTTCTCCCCTGACCGTGACAAAGGGGGAGATAGAGAGAGGGGGGAGAGCAGAAAGGTTAGAGAGAGGGGTTGGGGTGGGGTGGGGGTATGAGAGAAAGAGGGGGACGGGTGGGGAGAGAGGGGAGGGTCCTTGCATGAGGGGAGAGGGATTGTCGGGGTGGGGTGGAGGTTTGAGGGAGAGAGGGGAGGGGGCTTGTCAGAGGGGAGAGGGATTGTCGGGGTGGGGTGGAGGTTTGAGGGAGAGAGGGGAGGGGGCTTGTCAGAGGGGAGAGGGGGGGGGGTGACCTTGTCGGAGGTGAGAGGGCGAGCGACTTTCCTCTCTCTGCCTTTACCAGATTTTTTTATTTTTAAAATTAAAGTCACTCTGTGTGGGAGCAACTTCAGAGGAAGGTCGTTCTCACACGGAGCGACTTTCCTCTCTCTCTCTCTCTACTCTCTCTCTCTCTCCATCAGTGGGTGTCTCTCTCTCTCCTTTTGTCACGGTTGGGGGGGGGAGGAGACACCGGTCGGTCTCGCGGGCATCTCTCTCTCTCCACTCTCTCTCTTAGACCCCCACCCCACCCCACCCTGGCCATCTCTCTCTCTCTCTCCCTTTGTCACGGTTGGGGGGAGGGGAGACGTTGGTAGGTCTCGTCGGCATCTCTCTCTCTCGTCTCTACTCTCTTCCCCCCCCTCTCTCTCAGACCCCCACCCCACCTGGCCATCTCTCTCTCTCTCTCTCTATCTCCCTTTGTCACGGTGTCATGGTCGGGGGGGGGGGATGTCGGTGGGTCTCGTCGGCATCTCTCTCTATCTTACCTCTCTGCTCTCTCTCTCTCAGACACCCACCCCACCCCGGTCATCTCTCTCTTCCTTTGTCACGATGGGGGGGGGGGGGACGCCAGTGCGTCTCGCTGGCATCTCTCTCTCCCCACCCTCACTCCACCCTGGCCATCTCTCCCTTCTCTCTCCTCCTGCAACCCCCCCTCCCACCCTCTCTCCCCCTCTCTCCTCCGACAAGCCCCCTTCCCCTCCCTGCTCAAGTAGAGCCTCTCCTTCCCCCATACACCCTTCCCCGCTCCCTCTACCTCGCCGGCAAGCCCCCTTCCCCTGCCTGCAGCCACAGTCCCTACCCCCCGACATCGCCAGAGTCCCCCTCTCTTCTCCTGCCCCTCTCTCCCCTTCAACAAGGCCCCCCTGGTGCCGGTGACCCCTTGTTCACTACAAACCTCCGGTGAGAGTGAGAGGGGAATGAAGTTGGGAGGGAGATGGGTCCTTTTTTTAACCTATGGGTATTATTGTCTTTTTGCAGGTCTGGTTAAAGTTAATTATGGTTAAATTCACGGTGGTTAACGGGAGTTCACGGCGATGGCATTTTTTTCACTATTCTGATGAAATCAAGGATATCTTTGCTAATGCAAATCCAGGCATGATATATTTGCAATAAACGTTTAACCGTGATTTATATGCAAAAAACCCTATTAAATAATAGGGATCTTATGCAATCGGGTCGGAGTCTTGACAGCATCACCTTATTTGCATCTGGTCGAATTTCGAAGTCGGCCCGATATCCTCACCATGGTGGCAGGGAAGAGGGACTGGGACCAGGATTCAGTAGTTCAAGGTGAGGGACTGATCATAGAATGAGAGTTTGATAGGTACTTGGGAATCAGAAAAGAGATGATTTGACACAATGAAGTTGGTCATGGAGATCACGATGGAGCTCCACTGGTGTTGATTCAATATGCTGTTGTGCTTGATGAGTCATTTTCTGACATCTTGTCTGGTTGTTCTGATGATGTAACATGGTTTAACCCACTTAGATTGTTTTTCCTATGCCCGGGCTCAATCATGGGATCATCTTGAGGGTCTCGTGATACCTTGGTCATGGCAGGGGACATTGAGTCTCATTGTTTCAAATTTTAAGTTAGAAATGAGAATATGGTGTCATCAGCATATGGCAAGAACCAACAGTGGCTGCAAATAATTAGGGTAATAATACTGTGTTGTTCTTGGAAGGTGTAGCTAATGATGCCACCACTGCAACAGGACAGAGGACATTCATGTGGAACAGTATCTTTGTTCAAATATGAACACTCAGAGAGAAAAGAGAAGTTAGTTTCTACATTCTCAATCTCTTATAAGGTGTTCTTTTGCTGTATCAAATACAAGTAGGTGTTTGCTTATGCTTTATGAATTTTGTTATTTACATATTGACAATACTATTAATTCATGGTTTGGATCCAAAAAAATTACTCTCCTCTCCTTCATCTTACCCCAACTCACTCCTTCAGCTGCTGCCCTCTATACTCTATCAATTATAATGTTGATATTTTAAAAATATTGGTATCAAATGATACTCTAACCCAAGGTTCGCCGACTCGTTGATCCGTATCGGATCGGGATCCTCCTGATCCGGTACGGTACGCCCGAGTCGCATCCGACTCGGTCTGACTCGGCCGGCCCTCTCTCTCCCCCTCTCCCCCTCCTCTCTCTCTCTCTCACTGTGACTCGGCCCGACTCGGCCGATCCTGGGGGTGATCCGCAGTGTACCGGGTTTGCCCTGATACGGTACGGCAAACCATGCTCTAACCAGGTGGGGCATTCAGTTTTTCTTGGAAAGTGATTTCATTCGTTTAACTTTTCTCGACAAAGGATAGAATTTGCTAGTAAGAATGCATGTCTTTGTTATAATTATATTTGAAAATGTTCATTGAGTCTTTGTACTAATTAATATGTTCATAAATTAGTAGTAATTATGGAAGGAAGGATTGGTTTGGATCTGCCAGGATTGACTGATCCAATTGGTTTTGTCTCCATTCTTGGGCCGGGGTCAGCGGGATCGGTGTGGATCGTGTGGATCGGGCTTGGATCGGCCTGGATCAGCTGCGAGACCAGTCCCACCTACCCACCCGGTAAATTTAAAAAATGGAAGAACAAGAAGAAGATTCATCGAGTCTTTGTACTAATTAATATGTTTATGAATTAGTAGTAATCATGGAAGGAAGGATCAGATTGGATCTGCCAGGATCGACTGATCTGATCGGTTTTGTCCCCATTTTTGGGCTGGATTGGCGGGATTGGCCTAGATCGCATGGATCGGGTTGGGATCCACCTTGGATGGGCCTGGATCGGCTGCCAGGCCAGTCCTACCTACCCACCCGGTAAATTAGAAAAAAAGGGAAGAGAAGAAGAAGACCTACCCACCCGGTAAATTTAAAAAAAAGGAAGAAGTCCGATCGGCCCGATACTTACCTGTTGTTGTTTGCCGTCCCCACCGGTCATCGCCCTCCCTGTCGTCACCGGCCATCGATGTCGTTGTTACTGACCACCTGTGCCTCCAGTCCCACCTACCCACCCGGTAAATTTAAAAAAAAATGGAAGAAGTTCGATCAGTCAGATACTTGCTTCCTGTTGTTTGTGGTCCCCGCCAGTCATCGCCATCCCGATACTTACCTATTGTTGTTTGCCGTCCCCACCGGTCATCGCCGTCCCCATCGCCACTGGCTATGGATGCCGTTGCCATCGGCCACCTGTGCCTCCACTCTGAAGACCTACCCACTCGGTAAATTAAAATAAAATGGAAGAAGTCCGATAGGCCCGACACTTACCTATTGTTGTTTGCTGTCCCCACTGGTCACTGCCGTCTCTATCGCCACCGGCCGCCGATGCCGTTGCCACTGACCACCTGAAGAAGAAGGTCATCACCCCGGTAAATTCAAAAAAATGGAAGAATTCTGATCGGCCCGATACTTAACTGTTGTTGTTTGCTGTCCCCGTCGCGATCGGCCGCCAATGCCATTGCCACTTACCACCTATGCCTCCTCCTTGTCCTTCAGGCATTTGACCTTGCAAGGTGGGGGGGGGGGGAGCCTTTGCCTGCAGCGGAGTGGGGGGTCGGAGGGTGGGAGAAAGAAGCCTTCGAGGATTCTGGATCAAAGTAAATTGGTTAGATTTTTGTATAAAAACCCTTGTAAAATCATGTAACTTCATATTAACCTCTAAAATAAAAAATAGGGTTGGCTTGGATCGGACTGGGATTGACCAATCCAATGAGGATTCTCGATTAAAATAAATAGGTTAGACTTTTGTATAAAAACCCTTGTAAAAGCATGCAACTCCATATTAACCTCTAAATAAAAACATAGGGTTGGCTTGGATCGGATTGGGATCGGCCAATCCAGCCGACCTTGACATGGTTGGCAGTATCGTCCGAAACCGATACGTTTCGGCCGAAACGTATCGGTTTCGGTCGGTACCGATCCGAAACCGGACCCTAACACTGTAGCAGGTCCGAAACCTATTAAATAATAGTTTTTTAATGGTTTCGGACGAAACCATTAAAGGTTTCGGCCGAAACTGACCTGTTTCGGTCCGAAACCGTCCAGTTTCGGCCGAAACCAGAGAGAATTACTATTTTTTTAATTTTTTGAATGGTTTCAACCGGTTTCGGCCGAAACCGAAACCGATACCGAAACCGGTACGTATCGGTTTCGGTACTGGCCGAAACCGGTACCGAAATCGATACTGCCATCCTTGGACCTCGATCGGTTTTGGACTGGCCGATCTGAGTCCGATCCCCGATCTTTCCTTCCTTGGTAGTAATAACTATGGATTGGATATGTGATATGCAATATTGAAGTTCGAGGAAAGAACATTGTATAAAGCTTAAAAAAAAATTATGTTCGAGGGAATTTTGTTGAGTCGATTATCTTAGCAATGGAATTTCTTAAACGGTGTTATCACTATTAGATAAATAAAAAAGATATACGCACAATAGAAAAATTAAACAAATCTTTGAAGAAATGAACCACCCATAACTAAACACACCTGTGGGAAATGTATTATGTGTTTTGGGGAGAGAGAGAGAGTGTGTTTGCATGTAGCAGGAACTAACATATAGTGTGTTATTAGATTGTTTTGAGTTCAACCCATTCACAACTTTAGATCTTTAGGTGAAATTTTTTAACAAAAGTAGCTGTGAGACTAAATATTCTCTAATAATATATTGACGATTGAATTCTTTGGAGGATATTGTCAAAACTAAATAAACAAAATGAGCATATATATACAACTAAAAGTTTAATGGATATGTGAATAAATAACCATTAATAAGAAATCATTTATATGACCGATGTCTTGTATGAGTGAGGGAGAGAGAGAGAGAGGGAGAGTTGAATGCATTGTGTTAGCTAACCATCAGATATTTCTATGTTCTGTCATCCTTTTCCCACTTTCTCTTTCTTGAATTTCTTTCCATAAAACTTCATCCATCATTGCTATTCTTAAACATAAAGAGGAGTTACTAGGGCTGTTATGTCGGAATTGAACGCAAAATCAAGATTCCGATTCTGATAAAGTTGGAACATGCTATTTCTGACTCCATTCCATTTTGATTTCGATTACCAGATATGGAACCATTCCCGATAAGTATCGGAATATTAGGTCTCTTTGAAAGTTTACATTTAAAAATTATATTTTATACATTCAAACTTCAAACTCTTAAAAAAAACCAAAATTATCCAATGTCGACCTTTTTAGCTTGTCAAAATATTTAGGACTAGCTTCAAACTAAAAAATATACGCTTTTTAAGAGGATTTGATAATTAAAAAAAGTAGTAGATTCATGAATCGGAAATAGGATATGGAAACTGCAGTTTTAGATTTTGGTATCTTATTGGAATATCCATGTCCAAGAGTAAAAAAAATAATTGGAATTGGGTCGAAATTTTGGGTTCCATTTGCAGCCCTAGAAGTTATGATAGATTTAATAGAAATAAAAGGAACAACAAAATTAGATGGTCATGATGAGATAATATAGTCCAAGGGTCCATATTTCTTTTGGACGGATGGAATATTGCAAGAATATTCTTGTATTCCAAAATTTATAGTAATATGGATAAGAAAGTTGCCAATGGATCCAAATGGGGCCAAATAACTATTTGGTAAGAGCAATGTTGTTGGGCACACTCCTCTTTAGTTATTGTCCACCTTAAATCAGAAAATTAGAGGAGATAAGAGCTATGGGAGCATTCAATCAATTTTTTGGGAAGTGGGTGGTACCGCTAAATATATTGATGAATGATGATAAAAAATAGGGATTAACAAGTGTATACAGTCTGCTTACAAAAAAGCCCCGTGCGAAAAGCCTCATCAAGAAGATTTGTTACATACTACGTCCCCCGCAAACCCACAAAAGAACTGTGTACCTACATTGCAGATAATTTTAGCCCCTTCTCTGACTCCCTCTGAGACAAACTCCCCTATCCTCACAGGGACTGTGGCCACCATTCTGAAAATTCTACTATTTCTTTCCCCCCAGATGGCCCACAGTGTGGCATGAAGGATTAGCCACCAGACCTACCTATCACCCTTTAGGGGCCACTCCCTTTACCACTCTCTCGACAGTTGGTGGACCATTTCTACTGGTTGACAGCCTCGCTGGACTTTGTTCAGATATGGAGCCAAACCTCTTGAGCAAATTGACAGCTAGTGAACAAGTGATCAATATTTTCCTCCTCCTCACACAAGCAACAAAGGGATTCGATACCCTCCAAAAGGGCACCAAGTCTGTCTCATGTTGGCGGCCTTCCATGGGAAATCCTTCACATGAGCACCTTAACTTTAAGAGGGCTCTCAAATTTCTAGATTTGCCTGGCCAAAGGATGACACACACCACCATCTACAATGACTTGATAAGTCTATCTAACCGAGAAGCAGCCATCTTTGTCCCATCTCCAGCTCCCACCCATTTGCCTTGCTATCGTCTATTGTGTGGTCTTGAAGCAGAGAGAGCAAAGTCCTTGAGCAGTTCAATTCCCTCATTCCGCAGGTGTCTTCTAAACTTGGGGGTCCAACTCCCCCCAATTGGTTGACCCTCGAAAACTTGAGCCACCACTGCCCAGGGCTCTGAAGAGAGTGCATACAGCTAAGGAAACCTTTCTTTGAGCAGACTGTCCTTGCACCATCTGTCTTCCCAAAACAGACATTTCTGACCATGACCCAGCTTCACTGTAGTTCCAGCCCTGATGATGTCTATGCTTTTCAAAATACCTCTCCAGATATGAGAAGTGTAATAGTAGGGGGGGTGGAAAAATCCCACACTCTGCTCTACTATAATATCTTTGTTGTATGATCGTGACCCGTAAGCCCTGTTTCTCATTGCCAAGCCTCCAAAGCCACTTGCTCAATAGTGCCATATTGAAGTCCCTGATGTTCCTGATATCTAGTCCACCAATCTCCTTGCGTTTGCAACTTCTGCCCCAAACTATGTCGTGCCACCCTCTACCTCGCTCCCCATTGTCAAGCTTCTTAGCCAGTGACAGGGGGATTCAGAAAGTGGACAGAAAGTAAATAGGGGGACTGTCTAAGACAGATTTGCCAAGCACCAGCCACCCCCATAAGAAAGTAGCTTCTCTTTCCATCCTGCTAGCATAGAGTAGCACCACGCCCTCGCAGTCCTTACACCTTAATGCACTAGGGGTCAAAGTCAGTCCCAAGTAGGTGATAGGGAACTTACCCACTTGACAATCCAAAATAACAGCAGCTCTCCGGATGGCTGTCTACCCCATGGTTTTTCTCTTGCCTGCGAAGCCCGCCCCCGCCTCATCTTTTCTTCATCAGAATGAGAACGTAAGCGCACCATTGCATGCCGTATGGGCACCATCCTTGCTCTGCGCTCCTGTCCAGCAACAATCAGCCACCAACTTGTCACGGACTCTCCCTACCTGCAGTGACATCAACAGTGGCCCCAGCAAGCAACAGTAGCAGCGGCGGCTGTGACCCCACTGGCCACTAGTACAGACAGGCGGCTGCCCCCCCCCCCCCCCCCCCAAACCAGCCCCGATGGCCATTCCTGCTGCCTTCACTGACCCCACCAGTAGCAGCAGCGGGAATCCTGCTGCCACCGCCAACCCGAGGCAGCCGCCATGGCCCACTTGTGGCCCAGCAGGGTCACCCCTCCCTTCAAGGCGCTCTCAACCCACGTGCACCATCCCACTGTCCAGCTTGTCAGTGACACCGCCAACATCCACTCGTCTCCGCCCATTGGTGACCTGTCAATCGGCTGTCGTTCCCCTCTCCTAATTTCCTATTACCCCCCTATGAGGGGTGGGCCATTTTGTATTGTTTCCCAATTCTTCCTTGCTCTTTGCGAACGCAATCGTTGGGTGTTCATCTCCCACACACCAGCACAGAGGTACGTGCCCTTCACCTACCTTGGCATTTGCTTATTTCGTATTTCATTTTTTTTTGCCACTGATTGTAAGGTAGGGATTCTTGCCTGTGATTTACATCACTGCCAGCTTGTAAGTGTGAGACCCCAATCCCAGTGGTTCTGTTTGGACCTTGTTTCCAGAGTTGCCTTATCCTAGACTATGGTAGTTCCTCAACTACCATTGGTCCCACGTTTTTCCGAGGGATGGTTACTCAGTTGGCTTCTTGTTATTAAGCGTTATCATTCTGCTAGTTCTATTGTGCGCATCGTTTTGCATTGATTTTCTTCTATTGATTATTGCTGATCTCGAGTCTCATTAGGTGTTGTTCGTTTCTGTTAGTCCGTCCCACAGCAATATTTTTTTTGCAGACATTGTATAGTAATTGTCTCTCTCATTAAGAGAGATGCAATGATAGCGGACTATGCCTACACCATTCTATGAGCAAATTACCTTATTTAATAGAATGCATACAAACTGAATTATCCATTCCATTCCAGTCCCTTCTCCTTGTTCTTTTCCATTAGGCCGCCTTGACAACCCGAAGCCATTCAGGACTTCCTATTAAAGAAAGGAAACAGAAAGGGATGCATGTTTGAGTTAAGCTTTTCTGAAAACCAAGTAGCAATAATTATTCCTTGGGTATACATGGCCAGTTAAACGCAATGCTGGGGGGTGGCACTGTGTGGAAGAAGTAGGCTGCTGTTGAGACGAGGAAAACCGGAAAATGATTCCCAAATGGTGCACATGTATTTGTTTGCTGTTAGTTGTACTTGTTATCCCTGTCTTTGTTACTGACTATGGTGTGGACAGATGCTTATTTGTGTGTTCTCTGTGATCAAGTTTCTACTTCATTCTTTGGGAGGAGGAAATGTTTTCCCAGACTCATGTTGACCCTGTTTTCTCTTGCTATCTGCATCCTTTTCCTGGTAATGTTTTTTGTCTAACTTGTGATGATTGGTCCCATCCATTTTCCTTTGGCTTCAAATCTTGTAGGGGTTGGAACCAGTTATTTCATATCTTCCACAGGAGGAGTTAAAGTTGGTGAAAAATGCTTTCAAGGTATGCTTCTGATGGAGATTCAACATCCTGAAGTCTAAGGATCTTATTCTTGTTCACTTTAAAAAAAAAGAACCTTATTCTTGTTTGTATTTCAACATGTCGTTTGTAGTCCAATTACTTTCCCTTCTATTTTGGATGTGTTTGTTGTTTATCCCAAAAGGTAACATTTAGATTCTACCTACTAACTTCTACTGCAGAGTTGTTTTTATCCATGCATTGTAGAATCAGCCAATCTGGATCGAGATATCTGATTCCAGACCTTAATAGGCCGAATTTTAAAACAGTAGGAATTGGCTGAATGGTCCAAATCGGACTAAATCGGTCAGATTGGCCATTCTGGCTCTGATTTGGACTGATTTGGCTGTTTTTGTGGAATCCTGGGCCAAAAGAAAGGAAAAATAGGGCTGGATCAGACTGGTATCAGTTGGATCGGCTAATCCAGATCTGATATGACTGATCTAGATTCCTTGACATCTAAATGTCTTTTCAAACTAATTGTATGAGATAATGTGAAATTAGGTAGATCTTGAAACAATCATCAATCATTTTTTTAACTATATTGGAAATTTGAAATATTAATAAGTGAATTGATGAGGGATTGGTGGGGTTCTACTTGCAGTTATATCTTCATTTAAATTAAAGTTGCATAGTCATGGGCTATGTAGTCTGAGGCGCGCCTAGGCGCTCGTCTAGGCGCGCCTCAGAGGTGAGGCGGTGGCTGCTCGCCTCGCCTCGCCCTGTCTCGCCTCGCTCTGACAACAGTTTGTCTCACTCTCTCTATCTCACATAGACACACAGAATTTGGTTTTTGACAGTGATTTGTTAAATTCTATGTGAATTTAGTGAGTCATAATAATTTGAATCATAGGATTGAATGAATTTGGGAAATTTATTGACTTTATATAGGTATTTTTGTGATATTTAGACATATAATTTATTTTTTGAATTATATATACATATTTTAAAAAAATCTCGCCTCAAATGCCTCAAACGCCTAGGCCATCGCCTAGGCGTTTGAGGCATGAGGCGACTCCCTGGTTGCCTCGGCTGCCTCACGCCTCAGACTACATAGGTCATGGGAAAAATGCATCAATATGTCCACCTTTATTGCATGGCAGTTTTCTGAAAATATTACACTTGAATTAATTATTATCATCCTCAATTAGATTAAGCTTAGTATATTCTCTTCCAAGGATGAGTGAATATTTTGATTGAACAAAATTCTCTTTTAAAGGTTAGCGGATGAAATTGTTATCTAATCATTATTTTTCTGGGCATTTAGCTCATGGTTTAAAAAAACTGGTTGGTTTGGAATGGAACCGGTCGGTTTTGGCCAAAACAGGCCTGAAAACAAGGACCAGGATCGGAATCAGTCTGGACTGGTCTGGTTTATAACTGGCTGGTTTGGCCAAAACAGGCCTGAAAACCGGGACCGGGATTGGAGTCAGCCTGGATCGGCCCAGTTCCTAAAACAGTTTTTTTAAACCTTGATTTAGCTTCCAGTTAACCACTTGTGTTATGCTACATATACTAGTTTTTTATGATTTCTGTAATGAATTGTGGCCTTTCTGGTCGCCTTCCCAAAAAAAAATGATGTAAGTGCACGAGATTTTGTTATTTGAATTTTCTTTTAATTTTATTTTTCCTGAATTTTCTGATTATCAAACATTTTAAAGATTTTTAATCAGGCTGATCCAAGATCATCCTGTCTTCCATCAGATCAGCCGATCATCCAATCTGATCCAGATTGGATCTGGATCTGGCCTACCTGGTCTGGGTGTCCGATCCAATCTTGTAATCCTCATTACTTTTATCATATTCTGCATGCCCATACTGTGTCAAATTTTGAATTGCTGTTGCAGTGTACAAGTCTGTCATGTTTGACCCTGCACACTGTTACTTACATGTAAATATGATTATTGGTCAGTGCAGCTTGCCTTTGATGCTCACAGCGGACAAAAGAGGCGAAGTGGTGAACCTTTTATCATTCATCCAGTTGAAGTAGCACGTATTCTTGGAGAACTTGTATGTTGTGAACTTGCAAAACTTAATCTTCATCATCAAAGATGATCCTGGCAGAAAATGCAATTTCTCATGTTCATTTCTGTTGGAAACTCTGACATTGATTCTTTTAATCTAGGAGTTGGATTGGGAATCAGTTGCTGCTGGTTTGTTACATGACACTGTTGAAGACACAACTGTGGTTACATTTGAAAGAATTGAAAAGGAGTTTGGTGCTACTGTCCGACGCATTGTAGAGGGAGAGACCAAGGTAGTGTTTTTTGTTGCTCATATTCTAGGAACTAGGTGGAGTGTCCTTTTCAATTTTATTCACAGGCCCAATGCCTATCTTCATACATCAGGTTTCCAAGCTGGGAAAATTGCAGTGTAAAGATACTAATAGTTCGGTACGGGATGTGAAAGCTGATGATCTGAGGCAAATGTTTCTTGCCATGACAGAAGAGGTCTGTATATGTTAGTTATCAGTCTGGCTTGATCTCTTTTAGAGGTAGTGACCTGCTTTCTTTCTCTAGGTCCGAGTTATCATTGTCAAATTAGCTGACAGGCTACATAACATGCGCACTTTGTCACATATGCCTCCACATAAGCAGGTACCGCTTTTTCCGTTAAGATATCTGTTATCCACATTTATAACAAATCAATCATTTTAACCTTGCTTTCGTGCAGTCTGCTATTGCAGTGGAGACATTGCAGGTCTTTGCCCCTTTGGCAAAGCTGCTAGGAATGTACCAGATTAAGGTATGCCAAATTCAACCTTATGTTTCCTAGGTTGTGAGTTACTCACATGGACTCTGTTTTACCACTGCAATATTAGAGTTTCATGAGGCCTAATTGTGTGATGTCATACACCTGATAGCTGTATAGGCAAGTATCCATGTTGGAGACTGACAAAGTATTAAAATTAGGTCAAATTCGACTGATCTGGGTCAAACTTTGGCCATTTGATCCAATTCTGAGCCTCAGTGCTCCATACCAGTGGTTGGATCAACCTGATACAAGGCAATGCTGGTTGAGCTGTCTGTTGGACGCTACCACGTCCCAAGGGAAAATCTTCTTCCAACCCTTCCATTGTATGGGGTCAAGTCCACTAGACTTGAGTCAACTGGAGTTGGCCTGGATCAATTTCATAGTTGTCAAGTCGGGGGACTCCGGCCCCCTAGCAATCCCCTGGCAAGGGTGGGGGCTGCCCCCTGTTGACCCCCCCACGACTTGACCATGCAGGTCGATCCGCGATGCAAGGCCGGCCAGGTCATAGGTAGATCAAGGTCCACACTCCTCCAACTCTCTCTCTCTCTCTCTCTCTCTCTCTCTCTCTCTCTCTCTCTCTCTCTCTGCCCCTCTTTCCTCCCTTTCCCTCTCAATAATTAATATTAAAATCTATAATTTTTCATGTATCTTATTATTAATTTGTATATTGGGGATCTATATTTTTTGGGTTTTTAAAGAGGCGTTGAGGTGTCACCTGGGTGGATGCCTTATCGCCTAAGCGTTTAGGCTCCTCATGAAGGCCTTGGGTCACCTTGTCTCTTTGACAACTATGGCCTGGATCACGTTAGGATTCCCTGACCCAGTTAGTTTTGGCAAGCCGATCCTGACAATCTTGCTGCAGAATGCACGTTGAAGCTTCTGATTAGGTTGACCTTTTGGATGTCAACGTTTTATCTGGTTGGTGTTGCTGTTTCTAGTTGTACATGCTGACATTTACATGTATATGAATGCTTGTTTAGTTACCTGAAGGCATGAACTCGTTCTTTTTGTGTCAAACCATTTATCAAAACAAATTCAATCTTTGTTGTCATCATTGACTTCCTACATCAGTCTAGGACGAGACTGGATGGCAGAACGACAGGATACCATAAACTCTGATCTATCTTGTTGCACTCTCCAGTCACCACATTTAAAGGGTAAATTCTGTTTTCCCATGTCGAGTTATATTCCTGCCAATGCCAAGCCACTGCTTCTCGAGCAGACTGTGACAGGTGGAGAGCCACTAGAGTTGGCGACCATCGCTCGGGGTGACCGTGTATGTGTGGAGCCTATGGTTGATAGTACTTGGGATGTTGTCTTGTTTACCGAGTCGGGACTTCACTTGATATCTGATGATGTGAGATAGACCCATTATTGATAGCTGCTAGCAATCCACGAGATATGATTTCATGGGATCAGACACTTATGATTGGCGTAGGTTTGGATATACTTTCTGAACAATTGTTTGAGGTCCAAGAGCTTTTGTGTTATACTCTCTCGGTACAACGGCAGATTTTAGCGTGAATGAGTGTCTTTGGTATGGTGTGATTTTGAGGCACATTTTTCACGCCAACTTCAGCTTCTCAGTATGGCTGTTATTGTGGAGTCAATACTATTGCATGGACGTGGCACCTCTATACTTGTTGTTTACATACTCCCGCATTTCAAAATTCAAGCACGAGTTTTTTCGAACTAGGGGTGTTTGATGCAGAGGAGGATCGACGTCATCAGAAAGGGATTTTATCGACGGACTTCGTGACGGCAAGACAACGGAAGACGATAGTCGAGTCATTTTATTTTATAATGTATTTTAAATTTATTTGAGTCTTGTTTTAGAGTCCTAAAAAGCATGATATCTTTATTTTAGGTTTTTCCTATTATGCTTGTGGTTAATGAGTCATGTTTGGGCCTTTGTCTTTATGTACGGTCACTTGAGTCAGTCTGATTTTTTATTCTTGTTCAGGGTCAAGGTGCTCATTTGGGACTTTAGATCTTCTATAAGGAGTCCTATACCCTAGCTTTTGAAGAGGAGAATGCAATGAAGAAAATTTTAGCTGCCATGTGTTTTCTCTGTGAGAGAGAGACCCGAAACCCTGAGAGAGGGACCGATCGCCTTTGAGAGAGGATGGCCGTGTGGGCCTTCTTCTTCCTCCATCGAGACCACGCCCCTTCTTCTCACTCTTTCTCTGCAACCCTAAGATCCTCCCTCCACCTTGCCACCGTTGTCGGAGAACAACACCGGCTCCGCCGGCTTCCTTGACACCACCATCACCGTCCAGCTCCCATCTTTCCCCACCCCGCAGCCACCGGCGCCCGGAATCCTCCGCCTTCGTGGCCATGCTAGTGCGCCCCGCCCAGCTGCCTGCACAGCATCTCTGTGTCGTCCGGCCGGGGCCGACACCCCTGCCCATGACCCCCGTCCCAGGCCACCCCGACCGCCGCGGCCTCTTCTTCCTGCTCTCGCGGTTGCCTCGCCCTGTCGCCGGTCAAGATCCACTGCAGATCGGTCTCCCTGCCAGCAACAGCCGACCACCGCCTACTGTTGCCTTCTCTCTCTCTCTCTCTCTCTCTCCCCCCCCTCCCACTTGTGTTCAAAGGAACCGACAGCACTTCGCCGGTCCCGTCTGCAGCAACTGCCGCTGTTGCTGCTGGAGACAGCCCCTGCCGACATCCCCTCTTCTTCTCGTTTGCACTCTCTTTCTTTCTGCTACCTTGTGCAAGTTTCCAAGACCAGCACACTTCCTTCCCTTCCCCCCTTGTCCTGTCTCTATTTTGTTTTTTCTTTCTATTTGTTGTTCTTCCCCTCTCCCCTTATTCTCTCCCGTTTCTTCTACTCTTTCTCTTCTGCTACTCAGCACAAAGCCCACCCCATCCCAGGGGACCACTGGCACCAGAACAGCCGCCAAGCTGCGACGTCCACACGCTGCCTCCTGCAGTGTGTTGCGAGTGCACCGGCCACCCATGCATCTGTATCACACCGAGCATCGGTCCTCCTCAGCTAGAACCAATAACAGTGAGGGAGAGGTCCGGTCTGGCCCACACAAAGCCACACTTCATTCCGCATCGCTCAGTTTACCCATTGGATCCATATGTGGACACTTGGACCTACCCGTGATGTGCCCCAAACTGGTTGGTTTGGCACGAGGGTGGGTGCTGTGGTTTCGTATTATATATGTAATTCATGGGAGTCTTTCATGTATACATGTGGGGATTCCATCAACTCAATGCCTAGATTTGAGGTTAGAGGTTGGTGCTTTAACGCTCTTGGACACAGTGTTAAGGCTCCTTGCTGCAATTTGCGTCTCTATGGGCAGAAATAAAACAAAAAACATTATTTTTTTGGGATTTGACCACCAAATAAACAGTGAGGGTGTGAGGATGATGCATGATAATTAATTTACATGCTTGCTATCTATGTAGTCAGAAGTGATAGGCAACCGAGGGGTCACCTTAGCCTCAAATGTGTAGGCCATTGCCTAGGGATTATTTTTTATTAAAAAATAAAAAATAGATTTATAGATAAATGATTACATATCACAAAAACACATATAAAACCTATGAACTTCCTATTTCGTTCATTCAAATGTCTCAAATTAGTGTAGAATTTGACCAGATTTATATTAAATTTGAACTAATTTATTCATTTAAACTGTGTGTGTACGAGAGAGAGAGAGAGAGAGAGAGAGAGATGGTGAGCCCTCATAGTACTTGCTGGTAACCAGAGAGAGAGAGAGAGGTGTTCTGTGTGTGTGAGAGAGAGTGGCCGGGACGGGATGGTGAGCACTGATAGTACTTGCCGGTAACAGGAGAGAGAGAGAGAGAGAGAGAGAGAGAGAGAGAGAGAGAGACCTTAAAATGCTGTTGTCACTGGGGTGCATGGTCAGTGAGGTCATTGGGTTGACACTGCTATGGTTCGCTGATTATGAATGGAAGGACCGAATGAGGATCGGGTTGGTAGCAAAAGTGTCGGGGTTTTTATAGGGTGCTTAACGGGTTCAATGATTGGGTCAAACGGGCCTGTCTTGTGGGCCTGCATTATGGGCCAGATGAGACATGGGCAGATGAGATGAGCTGAGGTACCGAAGGTGGGTCATGGCACTTTCCTTTGTAGCCATGATGATCCTAGTGGTCGCCTAGGCGACAAAGGCTGTAGTGAGGCAACTTGTCATCGCCTTGCGTCACCTGGTTACGTAGGTGGGCACCTCAGACGCCTTTGATAACACAACTTGCTATTTGATCGCCTGCGTGTTTCCTTCTTCAATTGCATCTTGTGTCAGATGTCTTGAGTCGTCCCTTGTCACAAATGGCCTCATGATCGGGACGTTATCTGCCCCATTTGTAGCAGGGCAGAGGAATGCTGAGCATCTTGTGATTACATATTCAAGAGTGGGAGATCATGAGTTCCTTCGCACACATCATACCAATCATTGCTTCTATTATTGGAGACAGAATTTTTTGAAGGAGACCAAAGTGAGATATCCAAAACACTCGTGTAGAAGGCTGATTTAAAAATTTCCTCACCCTGTTGGTGCATATGGAAAGATAAAAAAACATAGTCATTTCTCAAGGGAGTAGAGCATATTTGGAGAATCCCTATGTATGTGTGTGCGTGCGCATGTTTGGTGGGGGGTGGGGTGGGGAGAGAACACAGAACTGGAAAACTTAGTGTGGACAGAGGTCATCATACTTGATATCGAGTTCTGTTGATAATTTTTTTTTAATGATAAGTTCTAAAATAATTTTTGAAGAATGTTATTTCAGACCAAAACCCCATATTGCACCCAACTCAACTAGCAGAGACAATGTGCCTATGCTAACAAGTGGTGTGTCAAAGGTGTCCCTCGGACTTAGCCTGGGCAGTTGGATATTCTTGACATCCTAAAAGGGTGCATGTGATTGTGCTAGCTGAGATCATGCAACCAGGTAACTTCAGATTGGTTTTTGGTTTTCTCATTGGCTGACAGTTACCCTAGAGAAGGTCACATTTCCTCATGTCAAACTTGAATCCTTATTTAGCCAATAACCTTTCCTAAAGTCTACAGGCACCTTTGAGGGTTCTTAAAGTCTTTGTGCTAGCCTGAGTTGTCTACTTCTTCTTTCTGGGTGGAGGGGCATGTCATCCAATCAGAAAATTTTAGCAAACCCCTTGATTATATATTTATTTATCTGGTTGAACCTCTTGACAAGATGAGGCTTATGAGGATGATGACGAAGCAGAGATCAACCAACAAAAGTTTGCCTAGACTTCGGAAATTATTTAGACAAAGAGGAAGGGGATCAAGTCTTGTACCGTGGATACTTAGCCTTTTTTCATGTAATTATCCAGTGTGGAACTAGAATGTGATCATATGTGTCATGGGACAGTTCCCACCACCTTCATATCATTCGTGGCTATTGGATATATGAACTTTTTTTGTTACATTTGGCTAATGCTTCTTCTGGCCTGTACTTTTATCAGGATTTTGAAGGAATATTTCTCTATTGTCTATTTACAGAATGCCGCTGAAAGTTTATATGGGCATTTGTCTCAGGATTCATAATTGATGTCAACAATATATATATATATATTTGTATATATATATATTGTTTTTGTTCTCTTCTGCTTGTATGCTGTTCTGGCGAGAAATTCAAAATGTTTTATGCTTAATGTTTTAAAAACCATATTGAGCCAATTTAGCTTCACTTCTTGCTTATTTTTTTCAATTTACAATTAACCTTATGATCTGAGTTTTTAGTAATTTTGATCTATGTGTTAGACTGTTGGCCACGGAATTATATATAAATATAAATATGTTCTTTTTGAAAAGAAACATTCCGTGGGTGCGCATCATATCAGACGATTTGGGTTCGGGTGCTGGACTTTTCCCCACTGACCGCAGTCAGTGTTGATTTAAATCGATTTAACGTCCGAACACCTTTGTTTAACTATAAAAGAAAACCTTAAAATCCCCTTTATAGGTCCTGATGTTGAGGACTTGTTCACTTGGGCATCTCACAGTCACCACTCGTTCACCCCCAGCAGACTTACAGGGTTGAGGTTTTATCAAAGGCCTCTTAGGCATAGGCAAAAGTCTTGGAGTCTCGGGGTATGGATGCAATTTTGCAGGGGCCATAGGCTTTTTGAAGTGGCAGGGGGTTTCCTAAACCCCGGGGGTATTGTGACAATTTTACGTTCCTAGGGGTATTTTGGTAATTTTATCAGGTCAGGGGTACTTCTAAAATTTTTGGGTTGGAACGAGAACAGGGTTGGACCACCGACTTTCCAAGGCACTGGGGCCATTTATGGAGGGTTTTAGGGGCGACTAGGCCATTTCTAGGTCGCAGACGTATTTTATAATTTTATCAAACCCTACATAGACCTATGTTTGAGGCGGCATCCAAGTGTCGAACTGAGTTGACAACCTCCTTGGACCAAAGGAATGACGAGAGGCTTGATAGAAGGCTCACATACGTCAATTTTGCCGAGGAAGGGATATATATATAACTACCGAAAGTCGGGGGATTTTATTATAATTTTCCCTGATGGATGTGTACAAATGAAATCTATAGAGTACACCCAATGCATTTAGGGCCCAAGTGGGTACAAGGGTTGTTGGCGAGTTGTCGACTGTACATCACAGAAATCTGCATTGACGCGGGAAGTAGGGATGTAGCCCCAATTACAAGAGATTGCAGGGTAAAATTACAAACAATAGGACTTTTTGTTTCTCGCCAGTCCGGGGAGGACATTTCCGTAATTCCCCCGTTATAGGTGCGGAACTATATAATTTAGTCACCTCGGGGCGTGGAAACTCACAAACATGGCCCAGGGAGGGGCATAATTACAACAATACCTTTTAGGGGCATAAATACAAGACCCGGGGACTTACCCCTCATGGGTCAAAATCACGAACAAAGTCCTTGCTGCCGAGTGCTTCATAGATGCTTCTTCCCTTCTCTTTCCGTCTTGGCTCAGGGGGCTATTTATAGAAGGTAGGGAACCCGCCTTGACAGAAATGTGAGGATTTGCCTCAATTATGACAAAAAAATGGGTTTTAGCCCCAATTCTGACAAGGTGGGGTGGCCCAACCCTTTTTTCCTTTTTCTTTCTATTTTTTTTTGTTTTGAGAAAATGACCCCGGGGTCGCTGACCCCGCTGGGGGCCAGCGGGGTGACACGACCCCTCGCAGGGTCGGTCGACCCCGCTGGGTCCCTAGCGGGGTGACACGACCCCCCGCGGGGTCGGTCGACCCTGCTGGGACCCAGCGGGGTGGCCGCGACCCCCGCGGGGGCCGGTCGGACCCGCTGGGGGCCCAGCGGGGTCATTTGACCCCCGGAGAGCCCTTTTGGCCACTCTCTGCGTCTTTTCTCCCGTTTTTTGTTGCCCTGGGTCGAGGAGAAGCCGCCGCTCTGCATTTGTTGTCCCCCGAGACCCACTCTTCGCCGCGTGGCAGCAATATGTCGGTGGAGACTCGTGCGGGAGCGAAGGACTATCCGTTTGTTGTTTTGGTTGTGCGCCGCTCGCCTGGAGGGGAGTTTTTGCACCCGTCCGTGCCGTGTGATACACCGTTGTTCGGCAACTTTGACAAGTGCGTGTGCATAGTCCCTCTTGATTTTCTCTTGCTTCGACGCCGCTTGTGATTATGTGGTCGGGCCAATGGACCCTAAAGCGCGGAGGTACTCCGCGGTCCGACGACATCGGCGTTACATCATATTTTTCATCGGTTGTTCTGAAACAAAATTCTCAAAATATTTCGAGAGAATTACGGGTGCAACATAGGCTTATATTGAGATCATTATTTGAGATCATCTTTCATGGATTCTCCATTCTATATGAAGAATTGTCTGTACCAGAGAAAAAGCTTACTCCATCATTTTGTGGTATGAGGTAGAGCTATTGTGGTTTGTGATTGTTGGCTTAGTCTTCAAGAATCCACTAACATATGAACCCAGTGAAGTATGAGCAGGAGGCAAAATATGGTGATCACCTTATAAGGTCTTAGCATGAGGGGTTTGAGCTGTAGCTGTTGGAAAGTGGAAGACAAGAAGTCTGAAAATGGGATTACAATGACAAAAGAAGGAAAAAAATAGGACAGAGAGATGGATCCTTTTGAACTGCTGAGGGTCATCTTCTGAGCTACAGAGATTAAAGTAGTATGATCGACTAGTAAAGGCCCTCCTTGTATACGCTGGTGACAAATTTTCAAACCCCACAAGGAGCAGATTTAAAAGGATTTGTAAAAAAGGCTATACAAGGTTAGAGTAGGACTTCCAACCAAAATAAATAAATAAATAAAAACTATAATACGATCCAACAGCCCACCAGGATCTAGAATAACTTTGTTATATTTCCAATTTTGTGGCTCTTTTGGCATCAAATTGTCTTTTCATATCTTAAATTGGACCATGATTTTGTCTTTCTCTAATGAAATAAGATGATCTATGTTATGAGTCTTTGTACTAGTATGTATTATTCTTTCCCGTCAAACTTATACCTTCATTGACGCATAACTTTTAGAAACTTTTCGACCTGAGTGTGATGATTGATGTATCTGAATAAACAGCATTAACTTTTTTGCCTGCACGGTTTCCATAGCAATTTGTCTTTTTTGTAAGCTTATCTCTTTTTTGGAACTGTGAGTTTGAGCAGTCAGAACTGGAAAACCTGTCATTCATGTATACAAATGCCCATGATTTTACCAAGCTCAAGAAAAGAGTTCAGGACCTTTACAAGGAGCATGAAAAAGAAGTTGAAGAGGTATTGGTTCTCTTTCTTTCAATAAAGTTGATGGGAATTGCTAAATGTCAACAGGCCACATATGCACATGCTAATCCTTACCTACTTCCTGAAGCAGTCACTTCACTGTTGTTCAATCGTAATAAACTTTTTATCAACCTCATTTACTTCTGCAGGCAAAGAGAGTTCTAATGAAAAAGATCAAGGAAGACCAACTCCTGGACCTCATGACACTGATGACAGAAATACGTTCCGTCTGTAAGGAACCATACAGGTTAAGACATAGTTCTGATTGGTTATTTATCTTACATTCCAGCTTTCTTGACAATGAGGACTCTCAGAATTTGATATCCATGTGTATGATTTGCACCCTATTAGAAAGTTACGCATAAAAATTGGAGTTCATTTGCCATTGATGTTGTATTTGGCAAGTTCAGATTAAGTTATGGAATTTGACAGATTTTGATCGAAGTAGATTTTTTTTTGAAAAGTGGGTAGTACCACTAATATATAAATGAAGATATAATGTACAAGTAAAGTCAGACGCAACCCCCAAAAAAGTCAACACCCAGACAACCTTTACAAGAGAAACTGATATATTGTTACTTGTGATGTGGGTCACTATTATAAAATTAGGATTTTCTAGACTCCCTGTCTGCTTGAAAAATAACTCGCCAAACTCCTGAATGCTGGGATCTGTCATTGTCCCTTAGCATCAGTCACCATCAACTCACCCACTATCACTTCCTTATTGTAGCATCAATTTTTGAAGCAATATGGGATGAAGAAGGAAATCAAATAGGATTTCCTATGAAAGGCCATTGTTATCTACCATGTCATGTTTTGAAAGCTGTTTATGTATTCCATAGTGAAATTACCATCTTAAGAAGTGTGTTCAAGATTATAGTTGAAAGAACACAGGCAGAGAGAGAGAGAGAGAGAGAGAGAGAGAGAGAGAGAGAGAGAGAGAGAGAGAGAGAGAGTGGATGATGGTTGTTGCACCCACTATTTGTCTCGGATAAATTGAGACACCTCTCGAGTTGGTCGAGGTTCAACATTCGGCGTACCGCCGCTTCGTGGAATATTTCCACACGATGGGACTCTGTGACCCGTGCATTGTTTCAATTATAAACCCCGCACAGCAAACGAGGTGGTTGAGAACCAGACTAAATTCAGAGAGAGAGAGAGAGAGTGGATGATGGTTGTTGCACCCACTATTTGTCTCGGATAAATTGAGACACCTCTCGAGTTGGTCGAGGTTCAACATTCGGCGTACCGTCGCTTCGTGGAATATTTCCACACGACGGGACTCTGTGACCCGTGCATTATTTCAATTATAAACCCCTCACAGCAAACGAGTTGGTTGAGAATCTGACTAAATTCACAACGATTGACAGGGTCATGTGGTTCTGAGCGAGCCCCGAGAGGCGAGAATTTTCTTCCTCGGATGTTCGGGGTGAATAAAGAAAACCCTTGTAGCAAAGAAAGAGGGCGCAAGAGAGGGTATACACACCTCCGGAGAAGTCCAATACACGTGTATCACGTAGCTCGGACAAGCGCAAAGCCTATTTTCCCCACTGACGGCATGAGGAAGACGACAACGAACAAGAGGCACACCGCCTCCTTTCTCCACGCAGTGTACTGTGAACAAGACTACTGAAAAAAGCCCGAAAGGTGGGGTTTATGCAGGGAAGACCGGGGGGGGGGGGGCGTTTGGGGTCGCTGAACCCTGGACGGCCGGCGCGGGGCAGGGGTAGACCCCCCCCCTCGGCCTGGGGTCGCGCGACCGCCGGCAGGACTCGCCCGCAACCCTGGTGGGATTTGACCCCGGGGACCTCCGGGGGTCAAACGACCCGTGGTAGGTCCCGGCAGGCTTGCCCGAGGTCACTTGACCCCTGGTGGGGTCCCCAAGGTCATTTGACCCTGTTGCCCCTTCTCTCTCTCACTGAAAAAAAAGAGACACAAAAGGACCCTCCCGGGGTCATTTTCATCCCGTCAACCCCGTACGGGTTAAATCAACTCCGTGGCCCTCCAACTTCTATAAATAGACTCTCGGGAGTCCAAAAGGAGACATCTACATAGACAGAAAGACACATAGGGAGGAGAGAAATCAAGAGATCGAGACATTCTAAGGAGTTTTGTTCGTCGTTCGGCCCACTAAGGGTATGTTGTACCTGGGGTCTTGTATTTATTATGCCCATGGAGGCTGTCTATAATTTGCTACGCATTCTAGTGGGAGACCAATTATGTAATATCTTCAGATGACTGAGAATTACAAAAACACCCTCCTTGGAATTGCAAGGACATTTAAAGTCCTGTTATTTGCAGTTTTACCTTGCAACCTCTATGTAATTGGGGCTATGCCCCTGTGTCCCGCGTCAATGCAGAGACCTCATATGTACAGTCGACAACTTGCCGACAACCCTTGTACTCATATGAATCATAAATGCACTCAGCTGCTCCTTTATGTGTCGGTCAAGAAAAATTATAAGAGAACCCCGACTTTTAGGAAATTATGTACATGCCCCTCTCTTTGCGAATCAACGCACATGCGTTTTCTATGAAGTCCATTGTTGCTCCTTTCACTTAGGGACCTCGCTAGCTCAGTCTTGCATCCAATTGTCATCTCAGACCTAGTTCCGCTTGGGGTCTGGTAAAATTACCAAAGTACCCTTGTGACGTAGAAATTGCCTAGGAGCCTTCAAAACATGCCGGAAATTGTCTCAGTGTCCTCGAAAGTCGGAGATCTTTCCATACTCTCCCTCTAACCCAGAAAATTTAGAAATGCCCCTAACCTGATAGAATTACCAAAATACCCCTGGGAACTCAGAATTATCAAAATACTTTTGGAGTCCAAAAAGCCTCCCGACACTTCAAAAATGTCTATGGCCTCTGCAGAATTGCATTCATGCTCCCAAATTATAGGGTTTTTGGCCTAAACTTAATGAGGCCTTTGATAAAGCCCTAGTTCTAACAATCTTCCAGTGGTGAGTGAGAGGTAACTATGAGCTGTGCAAGTGAGCCTGTCCTCAGCATCAGAACCTATGTAGGGGACCTTAACAAGGATGGCAGTGTCGGTTTCGGACTCGGTTTCTGTCGGGTCCGAAACTGATACGACTCGGTATAGGTTTCGGTTTCGGTTTCGGCCGAAACCGGTTCAAAACAGTTAGAAAAGGGGGCAATCTATGAAAATGTTAGGTTTCGGCCTGAAAACGAGTTAGGTTTCGGCGAAAACAGGTTAGGTTTCGGTCCGAAATCATTAAAATATATATTATTTTTGGTATCGGCCCTGCTACAGTGCAAATGCCCGTTTCGGTGTCGGTATAGGCCGAAACCGATACGTTTCGGCCGAAACGTATCGGTTTCGGCCGATACTGCCAACAATGGACCTTAAGATTTCTTTGACAGTTAAACAAAGGTGTTCGAATGTTAGGCCGATGTAAATCAACACTGACTGCGGTCAGTGGGGAAAGGTCCAACACTCGAACCGAAATCGTCTGATACGATGCTCACCCACGGAATAAATCCTGCATAGGCCATTTATGTAGTCCCTCTGTGCAATCCCTATAGTTTCTTTTTAAAAGACCATTATCGGAACCCGGATGGAATGATAAGTGAGCAAGGGGTAGTTAGGGCGTTCCCCGTAAGCGACGCGTCGCAATGGCGCCTGATTGCGGTCTCCAATAGGCAAGGGTTCCCGTGTGGGGTTAGGCGTTCACGGGTAAAGAAGCTAGTCTAAAAACATAGGATCCGTCTAGCTACTTGGAATATAGGAACTTTAATGGTTAAGAGTTTAGAATTTGTTAAGTTAATGTAGGACATGAGAGTTAGCATAACTTGCCTACAAGAAATTAGGTGGAAAGGACATAAAGCTAAAGATATTGATGGATATAAAATTTGGTATACAGGTAATAATAACTCTAGAAATGGTGTTGCTATAGTAATAGATACAAATTTAAAAGATAGAGTTGTAGAAGTTAATAGATTGGGGGATAGACTGATGTTAATTAAACTTATCTTTGGTGATGATATTTTGAATATAATTAGTGCCTATGCACCTCAAGTAAGATTAGAAGAGAGTATTAAAAAGTAATTTTGGGAGGCTATTGATAGTTTGATCCAAAATATTCCTAGTGAAGAAAGAATCTTTATTGGAGGGGATCTTGATGGTCACGTGGGTTAAGATAATAGAGGTTATGAGAAGATTCATAGAGGGCTTGGTTTTGGTAATAGAAATGACATGGGTTCTATACTATTCTTGATTTTGCTATGGCCTATGATCTAGCAATTACTAATACTTTTTTTAAGAAGAGGGACGAACACTTAATAACACACGAGTGAAACACATATAAGTCAAATTGACTATTTTCTTATTAGGAAGGTCGATAGAGTTTTATGTAAAGATTGTAAAGTTATTCCTGGTGAGAGTCTAGCCTCTCAACATAGGTTGTTAACAATGGAATTTAGAAAGTAAAAATTTAGAAAGATTTAAAAATCGGGATTTTTATATATTAGTCCCTACAAACTTAGTGAATTACCGATTAATCCCTCAAATTTGACTATTATTTTAATAGTCCCTATAATCTTCATTGTTACACATCTAAGTCCCTGCCGTTCATTCCGTCTTACCAAAGTTAACTAAACTATAGTTAACTTATACTCAAGAAAAGCAAAATACCAATATACCCTGGTTAAGTGTGAGCGTGTGTGTGAGAGAGAGAGCACTGCAGTGGTGGCTAGCGCTCCTAGAGGGGGGCGTCGGAGGCGTCGCCGTCTCCTGTTCTGACGGTGATAGAGGGAGGGAGGGGGAGGGAGAGAGAGAGAGAGGGAGGGGACGGGATGAGAGAGAAAGGGATAGCAGAGGAATTGAAGAGGGACGTAAGACGTCTCTCCCTCTGACGGTGATAGACGAAGGAAGGGGGGGGAGAGAGAGGGGATGGTAGACAGAAAGAGGAGAGAGAGAGGGATGGTAGACAGAAAGTGGGAGAGAGAGAAGCGGTGACCAAGAGAGGGAGGGGGAGGGAGAGAGAGAGGGAGGGGACGGGGTGAGAGAGAGAGTGTACAGGGAGGGGGCTCCCCCTCTGATGGTGACAGAGAGGGGGAGGGAGGGAGAGAGATAGTGGAGAGAGAGAGGGAGAGAGAGAGGGAGAGAGAGTGCAGGGAGGCATATTAGTCGAATGCACTTCGTGTTAAACGCCATGACTACACGGCTTTTCTGCGGTCCTGCACCATCTTGAAGCGTCTCAGGCAAATCGATGCACAGATTGTAACTGCAGGTTGTGCCAGCAACCCCTACATCGCCGCCAAGCTGGTGAGCCAGTACGTGGAGCTCGGTAATTCCGGCATGGAGGATGCCCGCAACGTCTTCGATTGCACCGTCCAGAGAGATGTTGACAGGGAGAGGGAGAGAGAGGGTGACAGGGACAGGGAGAGAGAGGGAGAGGGCGGGAGAGAGGGAGAGACGGTGGAGAGAGAGAGAGACGGTGGCGGGAAGGGAGAGAGGGTGAAAGTCAATCCGTGTGCTAGCGACTTCATAAGATGAAGTAGCTCCCAAACGGAGCGACTTCAGGTGATTCTCCCCCGTTCCCGCCCCTCCCCCTCCGACCCCATCCCGTTCCCTCCCATCTGCTGGCGACGTCGTGGCTGTGCCGCCCGGTAGCATAGGTGAGCTCCCGCGACAGCTTGTTGAGGAAGGTGACCTCGTAGGCTGGGCTGGGGTTCATGAAGAAGTAGAAGGGGTCCATCTCCTTCTACCCCTGCGCCGTCGTCCCGTGGAACATGCTCATCTGGCAAGCCATCGCCACCGGCACGATCTCGTCTGTCAGCTCTGCGAACAGTGCGGAGAACCGCAACAGGAAGGGCTCCCGGGAGGTAGTCCCCTCGGGACAGATGGCTAGGTCCCCCTCCTCCAGCAGCCGCTTGATCATGGCGGCGTCCCGGGCGCGGTCACGGGTCAGGGGCACTATCCAGATGGGGGAGAAGATCTCCGAGAGCCAGGAGACGGAGTAGGTGACGGCGGCGATGGGGCTGTCGAGGGCGGCGGACAGGAAGATGGGGTCGAGCAGGGTGCGGTGGGAGCAGACGAAGAAGACGCCGGTGTGGCCGAGCGACCGCTCGGCGGGCGGCGGCGGCGTGCCTCGCATGGTCACCCGGACGCCGAGGGCCCAAAAGGCTTAGTAGACGAGGTGCATAGGGAGGAGGGCGCCGGCGGCGATGCGGAGGCAGGCGAGGACGAAGCCGACGGCGAGTCGGAGGAGGGTGAGCTGCGCCAGCATCGGGGTGGGCTTCTGGACCAGACGACTATCGTGGAAGACGATGGACTTCAGCAGCTTGTCCGGGCTCACCGGTGCAACTCCCTTCTCTGCTACCACCATGTAAGCCTCCTGCCAAGAAGAATGGGCTCACCAGAGAGAGTCCTCCCCCTCCGATCCCCTCCCCCTCCACCTCCGATTCCCTCACACACACACACACACACACACACACACACAGAGAGAGAGAGAGAGAGAGAGAGAGAGAGAGAGAGAGAGAGAGAGAGAGAGAGAGAGAGAGAGAGAGAGAGAGAGAGAGAGAGAGAGACTAATATGTAACGGGGTTATTTTGGTCTTTTCCCATATATTTGATGGAATATTCTATGGAATATTCTTTTTTGGAGTGGCAACAAATCACGGGGATTCATTTGTAAAATATTAAAGATTATAGGGACTATTAAAATAATAGTTAAATTTGAATGACTAATCAGTAATTCACTAAGTTTACAGGGACTAATATGTAAAAATCCCTTAAAAATCATCTATTAAAGGAAAATATTTGGAATTTAGAACAAGAAACTAATGTAATGTGGAATAATGTCGAATTGTATAACGAGTGTAGTAAAACGACTCTTAGGCGAATTTTAAGGTAAAAAGAATTTAGAAAAAGAGACTTAGTGGTGGAGTGAGGAAATCCAAAATACTATTAGGGTAAAAAATGAGTGCTTTAAAGTTTGACAAACTAACAAAAATAATCAAACTCTAGAAGTTTATAAAATCGCTAAAAAGAGGGCTAAGAAAATAGTTAGCGAAGCTAAATAAAAGACATTTGAAGATTTATATAATAAATTAGGAACCCGAGAGTGTGAAAAGGACATATTTAAACTTGCTAAATTAAGAGAAAGGAAAACTAGAGATTTAGATCATGCTCGTTGCATTCAGGGGTGAGCACGGTTTGGTTTGGTTTGAAGAGAATTTTTCTCAAACTAAACCAAACCAAATTAAAGGTTCAACCCGAATCAAACTAAACCGAACTATTTTTAAATCAAACCAAACCAAATCGAATTAATTCGGTTTGGTTCGGTTTGAACCATATTCATGTCTCATTTTAGAAATTAGATTGGATTCAAACAAGAGTAGAGAAAGATAGTAAAAAAATTTCTACCAAATAAAGTAAATATTAAAAAAAATAACATCAAAAGTTGAAATTGGTAAGAATAAGTTCCACAATATTTTCATATAAAAAATTAAGAGTTCCAGTTACAGTAAAATGGAAGGTGATTTGAAACCTACTTCATAGAGTCGGAAATCTCGTCAGGATGGTGGAGATTGGACTTTTAGAATTAGAGTTTATAGTTATATATACACTTATATTAACTTGACAAAAATATCCTTAAATTCGGGTTGTTCGGTTCGGTTTGATTTCCCAAACTTCAAAACCAAACCAAACTAAAATTTTTAATACGGTTCGGTTTGAATCCAAACCGACTTTTTTTAAATTTCAACCCAAATCAAACCAAACCAAACCAAATCTATCGGTTCGGTTTGGTTTTCAGGTTGAACCCGAATAATGATCACCCCTAGTTGCATTAAAGGTGAAGATTAAAAGGTTTTAACTAAGGATCTTGAGATTAAAGAGAGGTGACATAGTTATTTTCAGAAGTTACTTAATGGAGATTGCGTCAAGAATCTCTCTTTAGAAGGTACCAAAGAGTCCATAATATTTGATAAATATCAATATTTCAGGCGTATTAAGTTGTCAGAAGTGGAGGATGCTTTAAGGAAAATGAAAGTGGGCAAGGCTTTAAGACCAGATGACATACTTATTGAAGTATGAAAAGGCCTAGGAGACATTGGTATTTAGTGGCTAACTAAACTTTTCAATAAATTTTTAAAGGAACGGAGAATGCTAGAAGTTTTGAGAAAAAGCGTTGTAGTTACTTTCTATAAAAATAAAGGAGATATTCAAAGCTGCAATAATTATCGTGGAATTAAGTTTATGAGTCATACTATGAAACTTTGGGAAAGAGTAATCGAAAATCACCTCCGATGTATGACTACTGTATCGGAAAATCAGTTTGGTTTTATGCCGAATAGATCTACTACATAAACTATTTTTTTACTACGGCGTCTATTAGAGAAGTATAGAGAGATGAGAAAAGATTTGTATATGGTTTTTCTTGATTTGGAGAAGGCGTATGATCGAGTACCGAGAGAATTGATTTGGTTGATATTAAGAAAGAAAGAGTTTCTTAAGGATATGTTGATTTGGTTAAGGATATATACGAATGTGCTATTACTAGTGTTCGGACTATTGCTGGAGAGACTTGTGAATTTTCAGTTTCTATAGATTTGCATCAAGGTTCTGCACTAAATCTATATCTCTTTGCCTTAGTTATAGATGAAGTAACAAAATAATTGCGTAAGGATATCCCTTGGTGTATGTTGTTTGCAGATGATATTGTCTTAATTGATGAGAGTATTGATGCTTTAAATACTAAGTTAGATCGTTGGAGACTTGCTTAGGAGTCTAAAGGTTTTAAAATTAGTAGGAGCAAGTCAGAGTTTATGCATTATAATTTTAGTAATGGGAGAGTGGTACAGGAAGACATGTTTCTAATTGATGGACATAACATTCCGAAGAGTAGTAGCTTTCGATACTTAGGGTCTATCATAGAAGAGAATGGAGAGATTTGTGACGACGTTACACATAGGATTAAGGCAGGCTAGTTAAGATGGAGAAGCGCATCAGGAGTCCTCTGTGATCGTCGTATGTCTGTGAAACTCAAGGGGAGATTTTATAGAACGGCTGTGAGACCTGCTTGGTTATATGGTACCGAGTGTTGGGCAGTACGAAAGGAACACATTCACAAAATGTGTGTAGCAGAGATGAGGATGTTGAGATGAATGTGTGGTAAGACTAAGAAAGACAAGATTATGAATGAGCGCATCCGTAAGGACTTAGGGATAGTCCCAATTGATAGTAAAATGAGAGAAAATAGACTCAGGTGGTTTGGACATGTGTTTCGTCGCCCTAACTCAGTGTCGGTTAAAAGATGTGACGGAATCTTAGTGGATACTAGTAAAAGAGTTTGGGGAAGGCCTAAAATGAGATGGTGCGATGTTATTAGGAAAGACATTAGTTTCTTGAGTTTAAATATGAATATAACACTTGATAGAAATCTTTGGCGGAACAGGATTCATGTAGTCGATCCCAAATAATTGGGATAAGACTCTGATGATGATATATACATATATATATATATTTATTTCGTGATGTCAACAATGGCTCAACTGCCAAGTCACCCAGCCCTCTCTTATATACTATTCCAACAGAGGCAGAATTGCATAAAAGCCCTTATTGGAGAGGTTGACCAGAAGTAAAATTTGAAAAAGACTAAATGGAACTAATAATTACGTATTTTCCCCTAACTTCCTACACTCCCCCATAAGTTGAGCATAGATATTCTTCATGCTCAACTTGTCTTGGGCAGAGTTGATCTGGGCTTCCAATCATGGCCTTCGTGAAGACATTTGCAATATGATCTTGTGACTTCACATAAGGCAAACAAAGCTCTCCAGGGTCAAGAGTCTAGTCTCTCTTTGATGAAGTGCTAATCAATTACAATGTGTTTAGTCCTGTCATGTTGAACAGGATTATTACCAATGTTGATTGCTGCTTTGTTATAACAATAGAGCTTCAGATGCAAGTCAACTGGTACTCCCAACTCAGGCAAGAAAAGCTTTAGCCATAGTAATTTTGTTAACCTGTGTGCCATCGCCTGATACTTAGCTTCTGCATTGGACCTAGCACAAACTATTTGCTTCTTTCTTCTCCAAGTAACTAGGTTATCCCCAACAAAAGTGTAATAACTAGAGGCGGACCTCCTATCATTTTAAGAACCGGCATAGTCAACATTAGTATATCCTTCAATGGTCAAATGGTCAGTCTTTTGGAAGAGAATTACCTTTTCCCAAATAGGACTTTGAGTACCTCAAGCTGTGCTCCGTAGCACTCACATGAACAGTTCGTGGAGTGTGTGTACCAATTGACTATGTTCTTTAGCATGTCAAATCAGGCCGTGTTAGGGACAAATATAGAAGTTTGCCTACTAGTTGTTGACGCATACTGCTGTCCTTAGGTGAGAGTTCTTCACTTGTTTCTCTTGTCAATTTGTGGTTCAGGCCAATTGGTGTAGCTATAGGTTTACACCTCAACTTCCCAGGCTCTGTCAGCAAGTCAAGTGCACAGTTCCTCCAACAAATGTAGATCCCATTATGAGACCTAGCCACTTCAATTCGGAGGAAGTATCTCAGTTCTCCCAATTCCTTAATTTCAATTCAGCAGCTAAGTCTTCCTTTGTCTGAACTTCACCTTCATAATCACCTGACAATCATGTTATCAACAGAAACTAGCAAAATAGTAACATGTCCATCCTTCCATCTGACAAACAAAGTGTTGCCAATAAATGGCTGACCCAGAGGGGGGTGAATGGATAATTTAAAATGAATCGTGATGAATAGGCCTTTAAGATGAATGCTGAATAGAAGTGTAAACTCAACAGAGGTTTAGAACGATGCGTGACAAAATTATAGCACTTAACAGGTGCGGAATAAAATTAAAGCGCAGTCAAACAGAACAACAGTCACACAAACGGAAGTATGAGTGCAGCAATAGTGGAGCGAGCGGAAATAAAGACGCAAGAACAATCACACAGACGGACACAAGGATTTATACTAGTTCAGCCCTGACCCTCAAGTCAGTCCTACGTTCAGTCCCTAGCAACTACTGGGATTTCCACTATCTCCTCGCAAGGAATAGTTACACTGGCTATTTTTGATCAGGTGTTCAGCCACACCACGGGCGTTCTCTCACTAGAACCTCAACTATTTTTGATCAGGTGTTCAACTACATCACGGGCACTCACTCACTGGAGTCCCGACTATTTTTGATCAAGTGTTCAGCCACACCACGGGCGCTCTCTCACTGGTGCTCCAGCTGATTTCCAGTTATAGTCAAACCTACAGGATACTGACCTCCTGTTGGTCACACAGGATACCGACCTCCTGTTGGTCTCCACAGGATACAGACCTCCTGCTAGTCCTCTTGCCCGCGGGCAAGAGCTTCTCCCCTCGATAAGAAGATCACTACTTTTCAAGTGGGTTACACAGGTATTGCCTCTTGATAGGCAGAGTTGTGTACAATGAATACAGTAAGTTCAAGATGAAAAAAATCAGATTGAAATCAATCTATCTTGAACTGAAAAAGAAAAAGTCTTCTAAAGAGAAAATCAGAGAATTGCAGAAGGCTTTGAGAAGAAGCTAAGAAGATTGCAGCAGGGAGTCGCGGTTGCTGCTTCTTCTTCTCTTGAGCACGCAGCAGCTTGAGTTGTTGAGAAAGGATTGAGCTTCGTTTCTCTTAACGTTTGCAGTGAAAGCTTGTGCTGGATGGGGTTTGCTCGCTTGGCTCATTCGTATATGTGTGTGCGTGTTCGCTCAGTCAGTTCAGTTCTGCTATGTGGTTGAGAAAGGATTAGACTTGAATTTCTCTCAACTCTTGCGATGTAAGTATATGTTGGAGATTGGGTTTGCTAGATTGCTTTCTTCGTTTGTTCTGCGGACCACTCAACTAGCCTTTTGATGTTCAACAACTCCACGTATATATAGCTCTTTGATGCTTGTTCTGTTAGGCACATCTTGGAAGCCGTTAGACACATCTTGTAGTCGTTGGACTCATCCAGGTGAACAGTAGACTCAAGCTTGTTCCCGTTACAGAGAGAGCTTCGAATTCTTTCTGGAGTTCTTTATTTGGGAGAAGTCTTGTCTGCATATGGCGTTCTTTCCTTGTGAGAAGACAGTAGCAGATCTTCCTTTGGCTTCAAGTATTTCTGAGAAGATCTTCCCTTTCGGCGCATGTCTCTGTAGTAGAGTCCTTTTCGATGGTTTCCCCTTTTTCCTGGAAGTGTCAGACTGCAAAAGGTATTTGCATATACTATGAAAGAATAAAGTCAAATAAGACTGCATATAAATACTCCCTTCTTATTGCAGATGCTGATACGTGCCTTGACATTTCTGTCAGCTACTTTCCAGCCTACTTCTTGTAAATAGAATAAGAGACTGTCAGTTGTATTTCATAATAGAAGAAAGCAGAGCTTCCGTGTTCGCTCATACATTGCAAGAGTAGCATTTAATACCTTTTTTTGGTAAGTAAGATAATGAATTAATTAAACTTCGAATGTACAATGAGAGAGCAACTATCTACACAAGAATCATAGACTAGTTATTTGAATCCAATTTATCTCTGAGTCCAACACTACATAGACCCAATCTAAAAAATCAACAAATACATGACTATTATGAAATGTGGATATTGAAATTACGAAACACTTCTTACTCTCTAGTAGTAAGAATACCCACGCCATGGGATTCTATTCAGTCCCTTGAGTCTTGCAAAATTTGAAGCAACAGGAGCATTCTAGAAGTTCTTTGATTCTCAAAGAGTTGTGCACATCTTTCTCGCCATAAACGCCAAATAGTGATTCTCAAATAGTTGTGTTCTAGAATGTCTTTACAACTGTATTTGAAATTTGAATTTCGTTGTGATAGTCGACAGAATATTGTCTTAGTCGATTAGGGAGTGTTATTCCTTTTAAACAAACGATTAAGTCATTTTGAAATAAGTTTTGAACTGCAACTATCTTATAAAGGAATACAACCTTAATCTTTAAGGGTATGGGTCAGATAGCTGATGCGATTGAGTGCAAAACGACTAAGTTATTTTGAATTACAATTATCTAAAGAATATAAAAGATATGAGACAGATAGTTGATGTTTCTTAAGTACAGATAGTCGTTTGAATATTTTCTTTACTTGACATATGTGATGCACTGTAGCTATCACAAATATAAAAATATAATTTTAATCTGATGATTTTGAGATAGCTGAAGTTTATGCAACTATCTGTTAAGATAGGCGATCTCAAGACTATGTTGTGAGATAGTTGAAGGAATTCTAGCGCCTATGTGATATGATAGTCGATGATTTTTTGAGATAGCTGATGTTCCTTCGACTATGTCATTGAGGCTTCATAAGATAGGTGATTGTTGAGATAGGCGATAGAAATGCGTCTATGTGACTTTTAGCTATGCCTAAGTCTGCGACTATGTCACCTTTAAGTTCTGCACCTATGTTAGGTGTTTCACGAGATAGTCGATGTTGAGATAGGCGATGGGACTGTGCTTATTTTATCATTGTTGCGACTATGTCTGCGCCTATGTGACTTTTAGTGCACCTATGTGGCTTTCAGTATGCCTATGTTACTTTGGTTACTTTTCCAGTGACTATCTGAGTTTAGTGCGGCTATGTTGCGCCTAAGTGAACGTACGTGCGACTAAGTGAACATAGCTCTTGTTTTTTGCGTCTATGTGAGTTTAGCTGGAAGTTCAGTGGGTAAGTCAACTTGGCTTTCATTTATGCTGCGCCTATGTTGAGATAACTTCATTTCTACAGTGCCTATGTTATCTTTAGTTGTTTGTTCTAGCGACTAAGTGATTGCAACTATGTTCTGCGCCTATGTGAATAAACTTTATTCTTTTTGTAGCCCCTATATCATACTTAGACAAATTTTCAGATTTTTAATTTTCAGAGGGCTTTAGTACATGAAGGTTTTTTGACATTTTTGCTATTATCAGACTATCTTTAAGGTTCTGTTCTCATCTGAATTAGCCCTAAGATTTTGTTTTCATCAACATTAACCCAAAGTTTTGTTATCATGAATTCATGGTTTTGTTGTCATCATCAATAATCAGAGTTTTGTCCACATTTGATCCACAGATTTGTTATCACCAAAATTAATGTAATTAAGATGATATTTGGATTTTAGCCCAAATATAGTCAACACAAAGTGTGATCAACGTTTGATTGTTTGAAATCAAATCTAATTATAGGAAGAGGAAGCTTATCAAACCAAGCCTTAGGTTATTGCTTCAACCCATAGGGAGCTTTTCTGAGATGACAAACATTTCTTTTGTATCGACTTTAGGCGGTGCAGCATATAAACTTCCTCCTATAAATCGCCATTCAAAAAAAAAATCGCATTCCACTGATACAAAACCCAAGAGTGTTAGGACAACAAGAGGATCTCCTTGATGGACTTTAGCTTTGCCACAAGAGCAAACATCTCTTGATAATCAATTCCAAAGGTCTAAGTGAAACCTTTTGCAACATGTCTAATTTTGTATCTCTGTATCATACCCTCTGCATTATATTATATACACCCACTTTGATCCAACCGGATTTCTTTTTTGAGAGAGATCAACTAGGTCCCACATCCCATTCTTGCCAAGAGCATTCAACTCCTCTTCCATTACCTGCTGTCATTTTGGATCCTTCACAGCCTCAGAGGAGTTAGGAATCGAGGTAGAAGACAAAGAAGAGAGAACGGTGTAATAGCGAGGAGATACGTGGGACAATCTCAAATCCTTTCAAACAGCAATATGCAAATCTAAATTAGAGTGGGCTTCATCAAGAACATGCTGTTCAGGTGGACCCAAAGACTTAACAACCTTTGGGATTGACTGATCAATAGGGAATTTTTTTTCTGCATGTGGGTAATAACTAGCTTCTCAGTACTGAAGTTGCTGAATAGGATCATTGACATCTGGAGATTCTTCTTTGGCTGATCTGTGGAGCATAACAGAAATATGCATAGGTAACAAAGGTGTGATAGATATAGAAGAAAATGAGAGTAGTTGGCTGGCAGTCATCTCCCTTTAAGGCTGAGACTGGGGAGAAGGGTAGGACTCAGCCTTGAAGAAAGTAATGTCCTTACGAACAAAGGTATGGCGTGTGAAAGGATCATAACAACGATACCCTTCATGCACAGAAGAGCAAGGTTCACAGTATCGATACCAGTTTCGGTACCGGTCAGGGGTGGTACCGGTACTGGTATGTATTGGCCGGTACCGGGTACCGGTCACGGCTCCCATTCCCCTCTCACCCCACCCGGTTCCCCATTCCCATTAAGGCTTGGGCTCTAGGCACTGGGCCAGTTGAGTGTTGTACAAGAAAAAAAAGAGAATTAGGCCCGAGCAACTTGGGCCGATAAGGGCCCCGGTTGAATAAAAGACCCCCCCTCCCAGTGGCCCACCCCCACCGCATTCGAACCCAAGCCAATCTACCCTAGCCCCTGTCGACTCCCGACAGCTCTCACGTCTCCGCGGGAGAGGCTCTCGCGTCTCCTAGGCAGATTGGCAACGGAGGTGATCAGCGGCGGCGGCGATGGACGGTACTCCTCTCTCTCTCTCTCTCGACCTCTGTCTCTCAATCTCTCACTTTCGATCTCTTTCTCACTCTCTCTCTCTCTCTCTCTCTCTCACTTTCGACCTCTCTCTCTCAATCTATACTGGCCGATATCGATACCAAAAGGGTGGAACCGGACCGGTCGGGTCCGATATCAAGATGTATGGCCTGGTATTGGTACGTATCCGGCGGTATTGTGAACAATGCAGAAGAGTACCTGATAAGGACACCACAAATAACCCAAGGATCAACTTGGTGCTGCCAGGACCAAGGGAGTGGATGAAGCAAAGGTAGCCAAAACACACAAAACACAAGGCAAAAGAGGAAACCATGGCTTATTTGGGTAAAAAAGAGTGATGAGGGAGTAATCGCCAAGACTCTTGGATGGCATCCAACTGCTGACATAATTCGTAGTGAGCACAACATCAGCTCAGAAAGGTTTTGGTAAGTGGCATTGGAAAAGCAATGCCCTGGCTATCTCAAGGAGATGGCAATTCTTACGCTCGTCGACTTCGTTTTATTGAGGAGAATAAGCACATGAGTACTTATAAATGATGCACTCATCCTTAAGAAAGATTACATTTCGAGTAAAATATTATCGAGCATTATTCGAGCGAAGAACTTGGATTTACGTGCCAATTTGAGTTTGAACCCTATTATAAGAGACTTAGATAATACAAGAAACTTCATCTCGGGATTTCAGCAAGTAAAGCCACGATCAGTGAGAGAAATGATGAATAAGTATGCTGAAATATTTATAGCCATCCAAAGAAGGGACTAGAGATGGGCCCCACACATCAAAACGAATGAGTTCAAAAGGAGAGGAACTTTTATTCACTGATAAGGAAATCGAGTTCTACAATGTTTAGCTAGCTAACAAATTTGACATTTTAGAAATGGAATATCATCTAACTGAGAAAAAGGCGGAAAACTCTGTCATGGCCGGTCCCAAGCCCGGATGAAAAAGGAGGAGGGTTTGCGTTAGGTTGACAGTCATCAATAAAATTTTGTCACATCTCTCACATGAATTCTGATCTAAGTACATTTTGTGATAATGCTAGGGTGTCCCCCGGAAGCGATGCGTTACATAGGAACCCGGATGGAATGATAAGTGAGCAAGGGCTCGCTAGGGCGTTCCCCGTTAGCGACGCGTCGCAATGGCGCTCGATTGCGGTGTCAAATAGGCAAGGATTCCCGTGTGAGGTTGGACGTTCACGGGTAAAGAAGCTAGTCCAAAAATATAGGATTCGTCTAGCTACTTGGAATATAGGAACTTTAACGGGTAAGGGTTTAGAATTTGTTAAGTTAATGAAGGACAGGAGGGTTAGCATAGCTTGCCTACAAGAAACTAGGTGGAAAGGACATAAAGTTAAAGATATTGATGGATATAAAATTTGGTATACGGGTAATAATAAATCTAGAAATGGTGTTGTTATAATAATAGATAAAAACTTAAAGGATAGAGTTGTAGAAGTAAATAGATTGGGGGATAGATTGATGTTAATTAAAATTATCTTAGGCGAGGATATTTTGAATATAATTAGTGTCTATCCTCAAGTAAGATTAGATGAGATCATTAAAAAGTAATTTTGGGAGGTTATTGATAGTTTGATCCAAAATATCCCTAGTGAAGAAAGAATCTTTATTGAGGGGATCTTGATAGTCATGTGGGTAAAGATAATAGAGGTTATGAGAAGATTCATAGAGGGTTTGGTTTTGGTAATAGAAATGATATGGGTTATACTATTCTTGATTTTGCTATGGCTTATGATCTAGCAATTACTAATACCTTTTTAAGAAGAGGGACGAACACTTAATAACATACAAGAGTGAAACACATATAAGTCAAATTGACTATTTTCTTCTTAGGAAGGTCGATAGAGTTTTATGTAAAGATTGCAAAGTTATTCCTGGTGGGAGTCTAGCCCCTCAACATAGGTTGTTAGCAATGGATGTCATTATCCTTAAATTCAAAAGAAAGATCATTATAAATAATTGTTCTAAGATTAAATGGTGGTGTTGCCGCAGGCAACCATAAGGGCATTTCTGTCAAGTGCTTTTATTTTATTTATCATGCAAAATAGAAATAGGTTAAGTGAAGTCTTGTTTGTAATTTGTTCCCTTTACATAGGGGCAAACTTGTCTTGTTTTTGGAAGAGCATCTAATAAAATTAGGTTGAGGAGGAGAGAGCCGCGATAGTTACAATCGCGGCTCCTCCCCCGCGGCCTCTCTTCTTCTTCCTCCTCTTCTTCCTTTTTTGAACATGGTATCAGAGCGATCCTAAGGGACTGCCCCTCGTCCGGGAAGATTCTCACTTTCTCGCCGGTTCTCCATGAGTGCTGCGATCCCCTGTTCAAAACAGGGGACCACCGCAGTAAAAAAAAAAAAATCTTTCCGGGGGTCTGCCCCTTGAAACCCCTGCAAGGGGCGCTGCCCCCTTGACCCCCGCGACCTGACCGCGCAGGTCGATCCGCGTGCGAGGGCGCACATTTGAGAGTTCGGGCTCCACACTCCAACACTCCAGCGGGCTTCGAAGCATCGGCCGACCTCTCCTAGGGGTGCGGCTGTCTATTGGGATTGCTGCAGCCTTCCTTTGGGGTTTCCGGGAGTTTCCAGCCTCCCATCTCCCTTTGCTCGGCCCGAGGAAGGGTGGAACGAGTCTACATGCGGTGTTTTCCCCTTTGTAGATCGATGTCTACCATCTCGGACTCCACCTCTCCTCCTACACATACCACCACAATGGCTCTGACGGAGAATCATTCTCTCCAGATGACGACGGTGAAACTGAATCCTTCAAACTATCGTCTCTGGGCCATATCTGCGAAAATTTTTCTTGGAGGAAAAGGCAAGTTGGGGTATATTGATGGCACTACAGCTGCCCCATCTGTGACGGATCCAACCAGGGCTACTTGGAATGTTGAAACAATCTCGTCATGGGATGGATCATCAACTCTGTAAGTCCTGAAATTCAACACTTGATTATGTATGGCTCTACAGCTTTTGAAATGTGGACTCTACTCGAGAAATTGTATGGTCAACAAAGCAACATTGCCCGGACATATCAACTTACAAGTGAGCTTCAAGCACTAAAGCAGGGTGGTCGTCCGGTCACGACCTATTTTAGTGATCTGAAAACCAGGTGGCAGGAACTTGATTCTTACAATACGGATAAGTGGCATTGTACAGCTGATCAGGCCCTTTATCTGAAGCATGTGGAGTCCAGTAAGGTCTTTCAATTCCTTGTTGGCCTTGATGAAACATATGATACTCTCCGTGGACAGTTGCTCTCTGCAGATGCTTTACCATCTATTGAGGCGGTCTTCTCTAAAATTCTTCATGAGGAAGGACGTCGTCAAGTCATGTCTACCTCATCCACTCTACCACAGGTTGTGAATGGTGGTGAGTTTGCCGCTCTAGCAAATAAGGGGAGTCATCCTTCTTCCACCAAATCAAAGGCAAAAGGAACTAAACACTGTACTCACTGCAACAAAGACAATCATGATGTAGATTTCTGTTGGGAGTTACATCCTGAGAAGAAACCAGAAAAGTTTAAGATTGGTGGACAGAATAATAAGGGGCGTCGTGGCTCAAAGGGGAATGCTGCTATTTCCCAATCTGCAGCATCTCCTACAGTGACTACCACAGAAGCTGATCCCACATCATCACAGCTGCCATCCTTATCAGATTCTGACATTGCTTGCCTCCAAAGGATTCTCTCTCAGCTTGGTCATCAAAGTACATCTTCCCCAAGTACTACCAGGACAGCACTCAGTGCTACCACTTCCTCTCCATCTGGTCCTTGGATCATTGATTCTGGGGCTACGGATCACATGACTGGTATTTCTACCCTCTTCACATCTTATTCATTGTTATCAGGAAAGGATAAGGTGACCATCGCAGATGGAACCTGTGCCACTATTACTGGAAAGGGTGCCATTCGCCTAAATGGTCACCTTGCCCTTCCCTCCACTCTTCATGTTCCTTCTTTATCCATAAATCTTCTATCAGTTAGTAGTCTCACTAAATCTCTAAACGGTTCAGTGACTTTCTTTCCGTCCCATTGTATTTTTCGGGACCTGCAGACCCAGCAGACGATTGGGAGTGGTCGTGAGGTGGATGGTCTCTATCACCTTGAGCCTGGAGGCACTGCTGCTTTTCATTCATCTACTGATAGGCCTACTTGTGGCACTCGCGGCTTGGCCATCTTCCATACAAAGCTCTTAAAGTTCTCTTTCCACAATTATTTTCGTCTTTGTCAACTGAGTCTCTACAGTGTGAGGTCTGTCAACTTGCAAAGCATTGTAGAACCACTTTTCCAGTATCAATAAAAAGAAGCTCTTCTCCATTTGACTTGGTCCACTCTGATGTTTGGGGTCCTTCCCCTGCTCCTTCTATGGATGGTCATCGTTATTTCTTATCCTTCATTGATGGTTATTCTCATTATTGTTGGATATACCTTTTGCGCTCTAGAGAGGAGGTTCCTCGAATTGTTCAGGTGTTCTGTAGAATGGTGGAAACCCAATTTGATCGGAAAGTGAAAATTTTTCGGTCTGACAATGCCCGAGAATACTTTGAGAAAAATCTGAATGTCTTTATGGAGGATGCTGGGATAATACATGAGTCGTCATGTGCCTACACCCCGCAACAAAATGGTGTGGCGGAACGTAAAAATCGGCATCTTATGGAAATTGCTCGGGCTCTTCTCTTCCACCACAATCTACCGAATAAATTTTGGGGGGCGGCAGTCTTACATGTTGCCTACCTCATAAACCGCATGCCAACTCGCACCCTGGACAATCGGGTTCCTTCTCTCGTTCTTTAGCCTTCCGCTCCTCTGTTTGGTTTACCACCTCGTGTGTTTGGTTGCCTATGCTTTATCCATTCTCTCACTCCAGGTACCACAAAGCTTGATCCTCGGGCAGTTCGAGGAATTTTCTTGGGTGTCTCATCCACTCAGAAGGGCTACAAATGTCTTGGCCCCAAAACAATGAAGAAGTATATCTTGAAAGATGTTACCTTCTTTGAGAATCACTCGTATTTCTCCGAGGCCTCTCATGAGGGGGAGCACAGACCCTCTATATCATCTCTTCCTTTACCTCTTGTTGCTCCTGTTGACTCTACTACAGAGATGCTTGATGGTCCTATACACCAGGTGGTGCCTTCTCTATAGCAGTATACTCGAGGCATTTGGCGAAGAAAGAATTCCTCAGCCGATCAGCCACTTCCATCGCTGGCCGAGCATGCAGGTTCCCCTCCATCATCTAATTCAGATCTTCCCATTGCTATTCGAAAGGGTACTAAGTCTTGCACTCGTCACCCTATATCTCGGTTTATCTCTTATTCTCTTTTGTCCCCCACTTACTCTTCATTTGTGGCTACTATTTCTTCATATTGTATTCCTACATCATACTCTGAGGCTATGCGAGATCCCAAGTGGATGCAGGCAATGAATGAGGAATTAGAAGCTTTGCACAAAAATGGCACCTGGGACTTGGTGGATCTTCCTACTGGACAGAGCCTGGTTGGTTCCAAGTGCGTCTACACCATCAAGTTCAATGCAGATGGATCTATTCAGCGATATAAGGCACGCCTGGTGGCCAAGGGTTTCACTCAAACTTATGGCATTGACTATTCCGAGATCTTTGCTCCTGTTGCTCGGTTTCAGTCTGTCCGAGTAGTGTTGGCACTTGCTGTTCAGTTCTCTTGGCCCCTCTATCAGCTTGATGTAAAGAATGCCTTCTTAAATGGTGATTTGCAGGAAGAAGTGTATATGCAGCCTCCGCCAGGACTTGATGTAAGGGGGAGAGTATGCAAGTTGAAAAAGGCCTTGTATGGTCTGAAACAATCCCCTAGGGCGTGGTTTGACAGATTTCGCAGGGCCATGCTTGATTTTGGCTACTCTCAAGGGAACACTGATCATACCCTTTTCATAAAATGGTTGGATGGGAAAGTTGTTCTCCTAGTATATGTGGATGACATGATCATCACCGGTGATAACACTCGTGAGATTGAAAAATTGAAACAAGATCTTGCACAAGTTTTTGATATTAAAGGCTTGGGTGAATTAAAATATTTTCTTGGCATTGAAGTGGCTCGATCCAAAAAGGGTATTTACATCTGCCAAAGGAAGTATGTCTTAGATCTTTTGACAGAAACAGGAAAACTTGGTTGTAAACCAGCAGACACACCAATTGAATCAAACCATGGTTTAAATAGTTCAGATGGTGAGCTCTTGTCAGAATCAGACAAGGGGAAGTATCAAAGACTGGTGGGTCGATTGCTTTACCTTGGTCTCACTCGTCCTGACTTGACATATGCAGTTGGTGTAGTCAGCCAGTTCATGCATGCACCCACGGTACCTTACATGAAAGCGGTTGAGAGAATACTTTGGTACATCAAGTCCTGTCTTGGAAAAGGTCTTCTCTTCTCCAAGAATGGGAAACTGATGATAGAAGGCTACTCTGATGTAGATTGGGCAGGTTCAAGAGATGACAGAAGATCCACAACCGGTTATTACTTGCTTTTAGGCAACAATTTGGTTGCCTGGAGAAGCAAAAAGCATGCTATCTGTGCAAGATCAAGTGCTGAAGCTGAGTATCGGGCAATGGCTAGTTGTGTTACAGAGATGATATGGCTGAAATTGTTTCTGACTGATCTGGGACTTCAAACATGCCTTCCAATGAAGCTTTATTGTGACAATAAGGCAGCTATTAATATAGCAAACAATCTCGTGCAGCATGATCGCACAAAGCACATTGAGATTGACCGCCATTTCATTAGAGAAAAGCTAGATGCTGGGGAAATCTGTCTTTCTTATATCAAATCGCAAGATCAGATTGCAGACATATTTACCAAGGGACAGACCGTTGCTCTTTTCCAGAAATGCCAAAGCAAGCTGGGCATGTTTGATATCTACACTCAGCTTGAGGGGGAGTGTTGTCGCAGGCAACCATAAGGGCATTTCTGTCAAGTGCTTTTATTTTATTTATCATGCCAAATAGAAATAGGTTAAGTGAAGTCTTGTTTGTAATTTGTTCCCTTTACATAGGGGCAAACTTGTCTTGTTTTTGGAAGAGCATCTAATAAAATTAGGTTGAGGAGGAGAGAGCCGCGATAGTTACAATCGCGGCTCCTCCCCCGCAGCCTCTCTTCTTCTTCCTCTTCTCTTCTTCCTCCTCTTCTTCCTTCTTTCAACAGGTGGAATTTAAAAAGTAAAAGTTTATAAACATTTAAAAATCATTTATTAAAGAAAAATATTTAGAATTTAGAACAAAAAACTAATGTAATGTGGAATAATGTTACAAATTGTATCACGAGTGTAGCAAAACAACTCTTAGGTGAATCTAAAGATAAAAAGAATTTAGAAAAAGAGACTTGGTGGTGGAGTGAGGAAATCAAAATACCATTAGAGTAAAAAAGAAGTGCTTTAAAGTTTGGCAAACTAACAAAAATAATTAAACCCTAGAAGCTTATAAAATTGCTAAAAAGAGGCCTAAAAAAATAGTTAGCGAAGTTAAATCAAAGGCATTTGAACCCGAGAGGGTGAAAAGGACATATTTAAACTTGCTAAATTAAGAGAAAGGAAAACTAGAGATTTAGATCATGTTCGTTGCATTAAAGGTGAAGATCAAAAGGTTTTAACTATGGATCTTGAGATTAAAGAGAGGTGGCATAGTTATTTTCAGAAGTTACTTAATGGAGATTGCGTCAAGGATTTCTCTTTAGAAGGTACCAAAGAGTCCATAATATTTGATAAATATCAATATTTCAGGTGTATTAAGTTGTCAGAAGTGGAGGATGTTTTAAGGAAAATGAAAGTGGACAAGGCCTTAGGACCAGATGGCATACCTATTGAAGTATGGGAAGGCCTAGGAGACATTGGTATTCAGTGGTTAACTAAACTTTTTAATAAAATTTTAAAGGAACGGAGAATACCAGAAGTTTGGAGAGAAAGTGTTGTAGTTCCTTTATATAAAAACAAAGGAGATATTCAAAGCTGCAATAATTATCGTGGAATTAAGCTTATGAGTCATACTATGAAACTTTGGGAAAGAGTAATCGAAAAACGCCTCTGATGTATGATTACTGTATCGAAAAATCAGTTTGGTTTTATATCGAATAGATCTACTAAAGAAGCTATTTTTTTACTACGGCAGCTAATGGAGAAGTATAGAGAGATGAGAAAATATTTGTATATGATTTTTCTTGATTTAGAGAAGACGTATGATCGAGTACCGAGAGAATTGATTTGGTGGACATTAAGAAAGAAAGGAATCTTGAAGGATATGTTGATTTGATTAAGGATATGTACGATGGTCTATTACTAGTGTTCGAACTATTGCTGGAGAGACTGGTGAATTTTCAGTTTCTATAGGTTTGCATTAAGGTTTTGCACTAACTCCGTATCTCTTTGTCTTAGTTATGGATGAAGTAACAAAACAATTGCATGAGGATATACCTTGGTGCATGTTATTTGCAGATAATATTGTCTTAATTGAGGAGAGTATTGATGCTTTAAATATTAAGTTAGAGCGTTGGAGACTTGCCTTGGGGTCTAAAGGTTTTAAAATTAGTAGGAGCAAGTCAGAGTTTATGCATTATAATTTTAGAAATGAGATAGTGATATAGGAAGACATGGTTCTAATTGATGGACATTGTTGGGACGGATGGACACTAAGATCTAGAGGGGGGGTGAATAGATCAACCCTCAAAAACATGTAACAGAGAAAGATAATGAGGAAATTAAAGGATCTGCTACGAAACTATCAGATGCACTAATCTCAGAAATAACAGATGTCAGACAATAAAGTAATTAGTGAGCAGAGAGTTTCAGCAAGGGTTATTTGAGCGTTGTTACAAAATCAACGATCAAGTACTTGGCGGAGATATGATCAAGAGTCCCCTTGACGCAAGGATAAAGCACTCCAGATTGACGCAGTCAAACCTTCATGCAATATCTTTTCATATACTTGAATTTCGAAGATCTTTATAATTTGCTCAAATAGTCATAGGACTGAAGTCAAATGCACACTAATTACGATAAGAATTCCATATGCAGATCAAGGCTGTAGCAGATATAATGAAGGAAGTAAGAACATCTAAGTAGACCGATTCAGCAATAAACAACTAGAGAGAGTTAATAACAATTGACGATCCTATCCATTCATCTAAGCGAGAAAAGACTTGCAAGATGAATTGAAGCAAAAGTAATCACACAGAACACCAGGGATTTTAGGTGGTTCGGCTTTCACCTATATCCACCCCACACTCAGACCGAGTGTGGCTTACTGCTGATTCCCAGCTTCAATCCGCTGATCCATAGCTTCGGGGATTAGATCCCTACATACTGCTGATCCACAGCTTTGGGGAAACGATCCCTGACCACTGAGCCTCACAGCTTGCTACCGCTGAGCTTTACAGCTTCACTGTCCGAGGATTCACCCTCGCCCGCTGACACACAGCTTAATAGAATTCAGAAAAATAAAGGAACGAAAGAAACGAGGAAACACTGTAACTTTCTAGGAGCAGATTGACTCTGGATTTGATCCAGGAGTCAATTACAAATACCGATTCACACCAGCTTTCTTCTCCCTCAGACTTGCGATACTCTGCTTTTCTTGATCTTCACCGTAGGCTCTCCTCCTTTCAGCTCTCTTTTCTCAGCTCTCTTCTGCTTCGAAGACTTCTTCTCTCTCTCTCTGTAGATATGTTGCTCTATCTTCTCTCTCTTATTTCTTCGATCGATCTGGCCTATATATATAGGCTCGCGGGAAACCGGCGTGTGGGAAACACTTTCTCACCCAAAATTGGCACTCTGCTGGAGGTCCATGTGTTAGAATCTTAAGGCGCGCTGTCCACGTGGCTGTATCACCTTGTGAGCCTCGCTTTGGATCACGTGCCTAATCATAAGCTCGGTGGGCATTTGAACCAGGTGCCTCATTTAATTCTCACGAGCATTCGAGCCTGGTTCACTTGGCCCTTTTTTATTTAAGTCCCTGTCAACAGAGTGAAGAATTTCATCAATCAGTTTATAGTCAGGTGACAGACGTCTGACTACTTTAAGATAGCCCAACGAAGAGTATGCACAAGCATGGAGATGATCAAACCTTGTATACATGGGCTTTGACACGCCCAGCACATTTGCACTGACCTAGTATGCTATACCCATCACATGTGTACCGGCTTGAGAGCATGCACTGACTTGAGTGCGGTCAAGTAAAGATGTGCACAGACCTACGTGTGCTATATGCCAAAATATGCGTGGACCTATATGTGCTAAATGCGAAACATGCACGGACCTCATTTTGCACAAGACAAGTGATGCACCGACTTGTATGCAGACAGATAGAATGTGCACTGACTTTTAAATGCATATGGCAGATAATATACACCGACCTTGTTCTGCCTAATGAAGGATGTGCACCGACCTTATTTTGCCTGATGAAGGACGTGCACCGACCTTGTTTAGCACAAGGCAAATGATGCACCGACCTTGGTCTTGCACAGATGGGATGTGCACCGACTTGGTCTTCTATATGCATGAATATGCACTGACCTTACATGCACTAGCTGAAAAGGTGCATCAACCTTAATGCAATATTCTAACCATGCACCGACCTATATGAGCAAGCTACAGGAACGTGCATCGACTTTGTATGCTATATGAGTGAATATGCACTGACCTTATGCTCAGACGTACAAGGCAAGTGTGCACCGACCTTGTATAGACACAAGGCGAATGTGCACCGACCTTTATGCATGAAGACTAATTGTGCACGGACCTTATATGATATGAAATGAAGTATGCACCGACCTTATAGCAGACTGCATGTAGTCTTCTGATAATGATGCTAATATGAAGAAGGAAAAATTGAAGTCAGGATATACAGTTGCCAATCACATTTAAACTTGGTCAACAAAATTAATGTTGTCAATCATCAAAACTGAGTAAAATATTACGTACGGAAAGTGAGTTTAACATAGACATGAAATGCACATTACCCCACTCAATCTCCTTACAACATTCTCCCCGTTTTTGATGATGCCAACAAATTGCCCTTTGATATCCATTTTGATGGCAACCAAGACAAACTTTATTCAGAAGAATGTAGTCTACCCACCAAAAGCTCAAAGCTCTCCCCCATCAAAAGCTTCACTCTACCCTCTCTCAAAACTCCACTCTACCCATCAAAGGCTCTCTCCCCCTTTGCCATTAGCAAAAAGATTTTGAAACTAGTATCAAGTGCAAAGAAGAGAAGGAAAAAAACTAAGGGCGGATTGACAAACTGACGGGTTGTTCATTGATTAAGCAAGCCTAGCACGGATTCTTCAGATATAAGAATTCAGATAATGTGTTCCAGAACTTATGTGGTTTAAAAATTATGAAAGATAGAGACTGTCAACTTTACTCTATTGAAAAGCAATCTTTGTAACTCTTAATATTAATGAACCAAGAGAACATGAGGCATATCAGATGTTGTCTATCTTCTTCTTAATTGTCTAAACACTAATGTAGTTATCAGGAGTAACCAGAATTTGTATTGATGTTAAACAAAAAGCACATTTCTGATTTAATTCTTAGAATGGCAGAAGCAGTTTATCTGTTGTTTTGCTTTTTATTTTAGAACTGTCAAGTTGAAACCTTGCCTTTCTTCATAAGAGCACACGTTTATCAGACGCAAGTGCCCCTAGTTACTCAGCAGGGTTTACTATTCTGTTTCAGGTATAGTCTTCACCTTTTTGCGTAAGGGTACATGTTTATCAGACGCCTAGTATCCCTAGTTACTTAGTGAGACTAACCTTTTGACAGAGATTACTTGAAGTACTTCATGACATGAGGTTTTCTTCATTTTATTGATGAAGTACCCAGTTTCTCAATACATTCAATCATTGCTCTGCCTACATTAAGATTACTTTGCAGCTGTCTATTGTATTTTTAGAAGGTGTTGTTTAAAAACAATACAAATTTCCAGATTTTCTCAACTAAGTCTACCTGAGTTAAGACAGTATCAGATTCTGAAAGACTCTATTAGATATAATATGTGTAAGTTGGTTAAGAAATATTAAAAGTATACCAAGATCCTTTTTCATTGAGTTTTGGTTTGAGTCACTAAAGTTCATTAGGTTTAAACTAGCAATGCATTCCAGGTGCAGCACTGCTTCTTATAAGAGAAGATGTCTGATTTTAGCCGCTTGGATTAATGAACTAGTCTAGCAGTTTGTCATAGATCTAGACGCAAGAGAGAGATTGTAGGAATCTTTCAAGGACATGATGCCAAGAATCAGACAGACAAGAGAGTATATCTGATAGACTCAAGAGAGACAAAATGAGTTGGCGAAAGAGTCGACATTATTCAAAAATTGAATAAGGATCTGTTCTATTTCAAACAGAATTATTCTAAACTCCCCCTATTAACATGTATGAAATGAAGGTGAGATGTATGAAATGACATGAATGATACGAGAATGCACAAGCTCCCCCTGACTGTGTACATGAGGTTTCAGATATGTATGAGATATTACACTGACTCACTCTAGACATATATGCATTGACCTATTGTACTAGGCGGAGGACTAGCCTCTACACATAGCGTGGGTTTCTAGACAAAAATATTTACCCTTCCCCATCTTCCATTTGATATGCCTATGGGTCAACCATGAAATGCAGCAGAAAGACATTTAGTGGCTAACATTGCAGACAACATTCAGAAAATACAGTATCAAAATAGGTCTGATAAGCATTCATGCTGAGAATTTACAAAGACCAAGGTCTCTTCTTAAAAATTTAAATCTTTCATTTCCAAGTGGTTTTGTAAAAATATCAGCAATCTGTTTTTCAGATTCAATGAATTCAATCTCAATCTCCTTTTTACTGACTTCATCTCTTAGAAAGTGATGTTTGATTTCAATGTGTTTAGTCCTAGAGTGGTGAACAAGATTTTTATTCAAGGAAATGGCACTAGTGTTATCACAGAAAATTGTAATGCAACCAAGATTGATAAGATAGTCAATTAATTGGTGTTTAATCCAGAGGACTTGGGCAGCACAGTTTCCTGCGGCCACATACTCTGCCTCAGTAGTGGACAAGGTTACAGTATGTTGTTTCTTAGATGCCCAAGACACTAGACACCCACCAAGAAATTGACAATATCCACTAGTACTTTTCCTATCAATCCTACACCCGACATAGTCTGCATCAGTGTACGTTATAAAGTCCAGCTCACACTGAGCAAGATACCATAAGCCTAAGTCTAGGGTGCCAGACAGATACCTAAAAATCCGTTTCACAGCTATTAAATGTGATTCCTTAGGACATGCTTGAAATGTAGTACACAAACATACTGAAAACTGAATATCAGGGCGAGATGCAGTAAGATATAGCAAGGATCCGATCATACCTCTGTAGAGTTTGGGGTCTACCATTTTTCCTTCAGGGTCAGAATCAAGACTGGTAGATGTTCCCATTGGTGCTGTTATTGCTTTGAGGTTTTCCATATTGAATTTCTTCAGTAGGTCCTTGATATACTTCTCTTGGGTTATGAATGTTCCTTCTTTAGTTTGACAGATCTGCAGTCCAAGAAAGAATTTCAACTCTCCCATTGAGCTCATTTCAAATTCACTAGTCATTAAAGCTGAGAATCCCTCACACATGGATGAATTGGTTGACCCAAACACTATATCATCTACATAAATTTGAATGATCAGAATTTCTTTTTTACATACCTTTGTGAATAATGTCTGGTCAACCTTACCTCTGGAGAATCCCTTTTCTGTGAGGAACTTACTCAGTCTGTCATACCATGCTCGGGGAGCTTGTTTTAATCCATAGAGTGCCTTATCAAGTTTATAAACATGGTCAGGAAATTCAAGACACTCAAAACCAGGGGGTTGTTTTACATACACATCCTCTTTAATCTCACCATTCAAGAAGGCAGATTTAACATCCATCTGCTGAAGAGTTATTCCTAGACTGCATGCAGTAGCTAAAAGAATCCTAATGGCTTCTAGCCTTGTTACAGGGGCAAAAGATTCTTCAAAGTCAATACCAAACTCTTGGTTGTACCCCTGAGCAACCAGCCTAGCCTTATTTATTACTATTTTACCCTGTTAATCAGATTTATTCCGAAAGACCCATTTAGTGCCTATAATGTTGCCATGTGTGGGTTTAGGAACTAAGTGGCAGACCTTGTTCCTATCAAATTGACTAAGTTCCTCATGCATGGCATTAATCCAGTGTTCATCCTGAAGGGCACTTGCTATGTTCTTAGGTTCTATTTTAGATACTAAAGCAAAAGAGTTCAATTCATTTTCAATTCTTAAGTGAGCTCTAGTTCTCAGAGGTTCATTCAGATTACCAATAATATTTTCAAGAGGATGATCTCTGAGAAATTTAAAGTTGGTGACCTGATTACCTGGATTTTCACTTTACCTCCCCCTGAGCTTTAGATCCTTCTGCTTCAGCTTCTTTAGCAGATTCTTCATTATGATCATCTTTGGTCTTCAAGATTTCTCCATCAATTTTGTCCCTGCATAAACCAGTTTCAATTCTAATTGCAGACTCATCAAAGACAACATGAGGAGATTCTTCAACAATTTTAGAGTTGAGATTTAAAATTATGTAGGCTCTGGACTGATCAGAATAACCTAGAAATATTCCAGGTTCACTTTTAAGTTCAAACTTATCAAGGTCTCGTTTAGAATTAATGTGAATAAAGCATTTGCAGCCAAAAACCTTGAAATGAGCTAGAGAAGGTTTCTTACCTTTAAGAATCTTATAAGGAGTCATTTGAGTTGTGGGTCTTACCAGGGCTCTATTGATGATGTAACATGAAGTGTTAATAGCCTCAGCCCAAAACTTCCTTGGTAGGTTACCTTCTACCAGCATAGTCCGAGCCATCTCAACTAAGGTTCGGTTTCTTCTCTCCACCACTCCATTCTGCTCTGGAGTTCTTGGTAAGGAGAACCTGTGAGTGATGCCATTCTCCCAGCAAAAATCATCAAATTGTGAGTTAACAAACTCACCACCATGATCAGACAAAATGTTCAAAATAGCATGCTCATTGGTCTGTTTTATTTTATAAAAGAATTCCTGAAATTCTTCAAAGGCTTCATTTTTATGAGACAAGTAGAAAACGCAAGTGAATCAAGAAAAGTCATTAACAAGCACAAAACCATATCTTTTTCCAGATAAGCTAACTGACCTAGTGGGTCCGAATAAATCCTTGTGAATTAGCTCATAAGGTTTAGAAGACAGGTTTTCAGTTCTAGATTTGAATGATTTTCTGGTCTATTTACACTGGGTGCATGCCTCACAGATTTTATTGACATTTTTGAAAGAAATTTCAGGAAGCCCTTTTACCATGTTATGCTTATTCAATTTATGAAGCACACTATAGCTGGCATGACCTACCTACGATGCCACAGGCATGCTAGGTCATCCTTATTAACACTAAGACAAAGATTTGAGTGTGCTACATCATCTAAATCTACCATGTAGATGTTATTAACTCTCTTGCCAATAAATTTCACAGAATCTGAATTGGGTTCAAATATGGTGCATGCAAGAGAATCAAAGACAACTTTATGGCCTTTATCACATAATTAGCTAATGCTTAACAGATTATAAGTTAGTCCCTCAACTAACAAAACTTCTTTAATAAAGCAGGAAGAACACTTACCTACCTTTCCCGAGCCAATGATTTTTCCCTTGGTATTACCTCCGAAAGTAACATGACCAGCATCTTTCTTCACCAACATGCAAAATTTTGCTTTATCTCCGGTCATGTGCCTGGAGCAGCCACTGTCCAAATACTACTTGTTGTGATTGGCTGCCAGGCATACCTGCAAGGGAATTAAGCAGAATGATTTGGAACCTAGAGCTTCTTGGGTCCCATAAAAGCATTTATCTCATGCAGATAAGAAACAAGGTGTTTTGGTATGCACATTTGATTTGGCTTATTCATGGCAGTTGTGGATTTCTTTGATTCAGATTGATCTGTTTTTTCTTGCCACTTTTAATCTTTGAAAATTGTTTCTTAGGTGTGGCGTTTTCAATCTTTTTAAATCCATTTTTAAAATTTCTTTGCCAGTATCCAGTCCAATTGGCATTGGTAGTAGTGTTGAATCTGGACTTATTGGGCATGGAATTGTTAGAACCATAATAGTTCTGGTTCCTGAAGTTTCCGTGCCTTGGCTCAGTCCAACGGGTATTGGGAAAGGTGTGTGCATTATAGACTCTTGGCTGATTAAACATGAAATGGCCAAAGCCATAATGGTTCTGATTTCTGAGATTTCTACCCCTGGGTTGCACATCAGAATTCCAAGGATGAGACTGATGCATCTGAGTGAAATGAGAGTTTTGGAAATGCTGAATAGGCCTCATGTGAGGGTTACCTTGACCTTTCCTATTCGGCTGGTGGTGATAGGAGTTATGAATTGAAGAATGGGCCGGAGTATTCTGATAATGACCTCTTTCTGAGGTACCTCTGCCTAGACCTTGGTTACCAAAAGATTTAACCCCAGTAGAATTGGTTGTTTTGGCCTTGGAGTTTCTTTGTACTCTAGTCTTGGTGAACTGACCCCTAGCCTGGATTTTGGTCTGAGGTGTGGGAGTGGATGAGCATGATTCCCTGGACACCTCTACCTTCCCTTTGCCCTTGTCTTTGGCACTGGGCTTAGTTTTCTCACTATTTTTCATAGGCCCTTTATTTTGACTTCCTCCAGAAGTCATTTTTATCAGGGGTTGGAATGTCCCCTTCTCAGCCACAAAAGAGGTGGTCCTCACATGAAGCCTCTCCTTATTTGTTGGGTTATAACCCAATCCCTCTTTTCTGAAATTCATTTTCGTTCCCAGAATAGCATTTAGATTCTCAGTTCCTTGTGTCATGCTTTTTAGGGAGTTTTGTTTGTCCTTGTTTTCTTGTTCCATATTTTCAATGACCTTTTTGAGTTCAGCATTTACATCATTGATAGCTTCATATTTTTCAGTTGCTATTCTAGTTTCTTTCTGAAATTCATGTATTCTCATTTTAAATTCATCAATGGTGTTCAACAAATTCTCATTTTCATTTTTCAAGTCAGTTAACATGCTGGTACTACATTCAGCTTCATCAAGGGAATTTTTCAGCTCTGAGTTTTCAGTTTTTAGACATGCAATCTTATCAGACAAAGAAGTATCATTAACTAATGAATTCACTTTCTTTTTCAAATGTTTGTTCTCCCTACGCATGTCTTCATATTTCTCAAGGATTTCAGCATAAACATCTTCCCATTCATCTTGAGTAAAGTTTTCAAATGGGGAGATTACCTCGACATCATCTTCCTTGCCTTCATCATTCTTGGCCATCAGACAAATCCTCTCTTCTTTCTCACTGGTCAGAGGAGCTACTCTGACTTTCTTCTTCTTCATCGCTCCAGGTGCCAACCATAGCTTTACCCTTTTTGTTCTTCCACCTGTGCTGCTTATCCTTGAGCTCAGGACAAGCTGCCTTGAGATGTCATGCTTTCCTGCAATTATAACAAACGATGGCATCAATTTTCCTAACATATTCAGGTTTATGTTTGGACTGTCTTTTTCCAGAAAAGTATTTTCTTCTCAGCCCTTTCCCTTCTTTTCTCAGGAATTTCTTGAACTTCCTGGTAATCATAGCAAACTCATCTTGATCCTCCTCAGAATTGGTGCAGCTATACTCACTGGATGACCCTTTGCTAGAGTTGGCTTTAAGAGCTAAGGGTTTTCTTTTCTTCTCAGACTCATCAACCTTCTTAAGGTTCAACTCATATGTCATGAGAGAACTGATGAGCTCGTCTACAGTGATCGTAGCTAAGTTCCTAGACTCCTCCACTATAGTGGCCTTGGTATGCCAGATGTGTGTCAGGGACCTTAGTATCTTTCTGACCAGCTCATACTCACTGTAGGTCTTTCCTAGACTTCTCAAGCTGTTGGTAATAACATTCAATCGGGCATACATTTCAGATATGGACTCGCTTCATTTTGAAAGCCTCGTACTCAGAGACTAACATATTAGCTTTAGTTTCTCTAACCTGAGACGCCCCTTCATATATGACCTCTAACTTATCCCACATCTCCTTAGCGGTGGTACATGAAGAAACTCTGGAGAATTCGGTAGGATGGAGTGCACATTGTATAGCATTAATGGCACCCCAATTCACAGTGGACTTTCGGATATGCTCCTTAGTCCAGAACTCTTCATCTGGAGGCAAATCAAATGGACCTTTACTAACCACCTTCCAGATCTCATAATCCTTAGCGCGGAGGAATACCTGCATCCGATTCTTCCAGTAAGCATAATTGTTGCCATTGAAGAACAGTGGCTTACTGGTCGAATGGCCCTCAGCGATCAATCCTTTAGCATCCATGACTAATCTCTCCGGGATGCGAAGCCCTAAGGGAGAGTTAGGCTCTGATACCACGTGTTGGGACAGATGGACACTAAGATCTAGAGGGGGGGGTGAATAGATCAACCCTCAAAAACACGTAACAGAGAAAGATAATGAGAAAATTAAGGGATCTGCTACGAAACTATCAGATGCACTAATCTCAGAAATAACAGATGTCAGACAAAGTAATTAGTGAGCAGAGAGTTTCAGCAAGGGTTATTTGAGCGTTGTTACAAAATCAACGATCAAGTACTTGGCGGAGGTATGATCAAGAGTCCCCTCGACGCAAGGATAAAGCACTCCAGATTGACGCAGTCAAACCTTCATGCAATATCTTTTCATATACTTGAATTTCGAAGATCTTTATAATTTGCTCAAATAGTCATAGGACTGAAGTCAAACGCACACTAATTACGATAAGAATTCCATATGCAGATCAAGGCTATAGCAGATTTAATGAAGGAAGTAAGAACATCTAAGCAGACAGATTCAACAATAAACAACTAGAGAGAGTTAATAACAATTGACGATCCTATGTATTCATCTAAGCGAGAAAAGACTTGCAAGATGAATTGAAGCAAAAGCAATCACACAGAACACCGGGGATTTTAGGTGGTTCGGCTTTCACCTACATCCACCCCACACTCAGATCGAGTGTTGCTTACTGCTGATTCACTGCTTCAATCCGCTGATCCACAGCTTCGGGGATTAGATCCCTACAGACTGTTGATCCACAGCTTTAGGGAAATGATCCCAGACCGCTGAGCCTCACAGCTTGCTACTGCTGAGCTTTACAGCTTCGTTGTCCGAGGATTCACCCTCGTACGCTGACACACAGCTTAACAGAATTTAGAAAAATAAAGGAACGAAAGAAACGAGGAAACAATGTAGCTTTCTAGGAGCAGATTGACTCTGGATTTGATCCAGGAGTCAATTACAAATACCGATTCACACCAGCTTTCTTCTCCCTCAGACTTACGATACTCTGCTTTTCTTGATCTTCACCGTAGGCTCTCCTTCTCCTTTCAGCTCTCTTCTGCTTCGAAGACTTCTTCTCTCTCTCTCTGTAGATCTGCTGCTCTATCTTCTCTCTCTTATTTCTTCCATCGATCTGGCCTCTATATAGGCTCGCGGGAAACCGCCGTGTGGGAAACACTTTCCCGCCCAAAATTGGAGCTCTGCTGGAGGTCCACGTGTTAGAATCTTAAGGCGCGCTGTCCATGTGGCTGTATCACCTTGTAAGTCTCCCTTTGGATCACGTGCCAAATCATAAGCTCGGTGGGCATTTGAACCAGGTGCCTCATTTAATTCTCACGAGCATTCGAGCCTGGTTCACTTGGCCCTTTTTTATTTAAGTCCCTGTCAACAGAGAGAAGAATTTCATCAATCAGCTTATAGTCAGGTGACAGACGTCTGACTACTTTAAGATAGCCCAACGAAGAATATGCACAAGCATGGAGATGATCAGACCTTGTATACATGGGCTTTGACACGCCCAGCACATGTGCACTGACCTAGTATGCTATACCCAACACGTGTATCGGCTTGAGAGCATGCACTGACTTGAGTGCGGTCAAGTAAAGATGTGCACAAACCTACGTGTGCTATATGCCAAAATATGCGTGGACCTATATGTGCTAAATGCGAAACATGCACGGACCTCATTTTGCACAAGGCAAGTGATGCACTGACTTGTATGCAGACATAAAATGTGCACTGACTTTTAAATGTATCAGGCAGATAATATGCACCGACCTTGTTCTACCTAATGAAGGATGTGCACCGACCTTGTTTTGCCTGATGAAGGACGTGCACCGACCTTGTTTAGCACAAGGCAAATGATGCACCGACCTTGGTCTTGCACAGATGGGATGTGCACCGACCTTGGTCTTCTATATGCATGAATATGCACTGACTTTACATGCACTAGCTAAAAAGGTGCATCAACCTTAATGCAATATTCTAACCATGCACCGACCTATATGAGCAAGCTACAGGAACGTGCATCGACTTTGTATACTATATGAGTGAATATGCACTGACCTTATGCTCAGACGTACAAGGCAAGTGTGCACTGACTTTGTATAGACACAAGGCGAATGTGTACCGACCTTTATGCATGAAGGCTAATTGTGCACAGACCTTATATGATATGAAATGAAGTATGCACCGACCTTATAGCAGACTGCATGTAGTCTTCTGATAATGATGCTAATATGAAGAAGGAAAAATTGAAGTCAGGATATACAGTTGCCAATCACATTTAAACTTGGTCAACAAAATTAATGTTGCCAATCATCAAAACTGAGTAAAATATTACGTACGGAAAGTGAGTTTAACATAGACATGAAATGCACATTACCCCACTCAATCTCTTTACAACAGACATAACATTCCGAAGAGTAGTAGCTTTCGATACTTAGGGTCTATCATACAAGAGAATGGAGAGATTTATGATGACGTTACACATAGGATTAAGGCAGGCTGGTTAAGATGGAGAAGCACATCAGGAGTCCTCTGTGATCGTCGTATGCATGTGAAACTCAAAGGGAGATTTTATAGAACGGCTGTGAAACCTGCTTTGTTATATGGTACCGAGTGTTGGGTAGTACGAAAGGAATACATTCACAAAATGTGTGTAGCAGAGATGAGGATGTTGAGATGGATGTGTGGTAAGACTAAGAAAGACAAGATTAAGAATGAGCGCATCCGTAAGGACTTAGGGATATGCCTAATTGATAGTAAATCAGAGAAAATAGACTCAGGTGGTTTGGACATGTGCTTCGTCGCCCTAACTCAACGTTGGTTAAAAGATGTGACGGAATCTTAGTGGATGCTAGTAAAAGAGTTCGGGAAAGACCTCAAATGAGATGGTGCGATGTTATTAGGAATGACATTAGTTTCTTGGGTTTAAATATGAATATTGCACTTGATAGAAATCTTTGGCGGAACATGATTCATGTAATTGATCCCAAATAATTAGGATAAGACTCTGATGATGATGATGAGAAAGAGGCGGAAACAAGACTCCCAAAGAGTGAAAAGAATGATATCCTAAGTTAGAATACTGCAATTGAATCTCTTGAACTCATTTGTCCAAGCTTTGGGGTGCAGAGGACTGAAGAATAAGTGTCCCTCTAGGCTCAAACACGTACAAACTATCTTATGGCCAATCCCAATTATTTGCTTTGTTCCTAGGTCTTGAAAAACATAGTAATCTGGAAAAGAAGATTACCGAATGACGTAATTGTTTAATCTACTCACAAAAAGCAAATCAATGGGAAGGGATAGAACATGAAGAATGTAAGATACCATCAAGTGGTTTGAAAAGTTTAATGGAACCCTTGCTAGCTATAGTAGCTTTGGTTCCATTAGCGATGGTGACTTTGTTAGGACCAAAGGATAGGATATAGGATGCAAAAGAGGTAAATATACAGATCATGTGGTTAGTAACACCAAAACCGATCATCCAAGAGTTTCAATGAGACCAAGTGGTAGCACTCAGTGAAACACTGGGTATTCTAAGTGATTAGAAGCATAAGGGGGCCAAGTTGCCTAGGCGATCAAGCTCCCTTATAGGCCAAGGCGTCACCCTGCCTTTCTACCCCCTAGAAAGGCGAGCAAAGTGGATTAGGCTCCACACACTCTTCCAATGCCTCTCTCGCTCTCTCTATTTTCAATATTAAAATCTATGTTTCATGTATCTTATTCTTAATCTGTAGATTGGATATATATATTTTTTGTGTTTTTAAGAGTGACCAAGGTGTCGCCTAGGCTGACGTCTTATCACCTAAGCTCTTTAGCACCCCGTGAATTCCTTGGATTGCCTTATCGCCTTGACAACTATGAGGAGGACTAAGAAACACTTTGAAGTTGTGAAAGGAGCCGTTGGAGTGTAGCAATGTTAGAGGTGGAGAACACAATAGGTGCAGTGGTAGTGGACCCCTCTTGAGTGGGTTCTCCAATGGGAGTCGACGCCTGTTGACTGCCACATTGCCCTATGCTTGCTGGCCTCATTTTGCATTTTGGAACTTAGCGGGTTTCTTCTTAGGACACTTCTCCTAGTAGAAATCAGAATCATGATTGGTGCGACCTCAATGATCGCACTTCTTATTGTGCCCTTTCCACCATTAAGTTTGGGCTTGCCAGGGGCACTAGCAAAGGCAGAAAATTCTCCAACTTCCGGAGGAGAAGAAACCACCAGCTTGTTGCCCATGACCTACCGGCATTGTTCTTTACTGAGAACTTTGAAATGTCTCCTCTAGGGAAGGAGTAGGGTCCATGTTAAGAAATTGTCCCCTTAGTGCTTCATAATCAGAGTTAAGGCAACCAAGAAACTTGGCAATCTGGTCAGCTTCTTGCAGAGTCAAAAAAGTTTTCTGATCTTCAAGAGAAGTCCACTTGGTCATTCGACAGTAGGCCAACCATAGTTGTCAAGGCGGGCGCCTTTGAAATGGCTAGGCGGTCTAGCACTTTGTTGGCAGTGGAAAAGGCGAGTTAGGCGGTCGCCAAGGCTGGCTAGGCGCCAAGGCGGGCCAACTGTGACCCGTTCGAACCGGATCCGACCTGGTTATGTACGTTTAACTCTTTCTTTTTTATAATTTTCTTGATGTTATTATATTCTTTTAGATTTTTCTGAATTTTTTACATTTACTTTTGAATCTTCTGCATTTATTTCTGAAATTTTTGTAATTTTTTGATACAATTTAATTTTCTATAATTGTCACATAATTTAATTACAGTAATTTCTTCATGTAATTTATTTTTTTGTATTTCTCACATTTTTTATTCTTGATTTATATATTGGAGGATATAAATTTTAGATTTTTTTAATTAGTGGCCAAAGTGTCGCCTAGGCGACGCCTAAGCGGACGCCTTGTCACACCTAAGCGCTTAGGGACCCTGTGAACGCCTTGGGTCGTCTTGACAACTATGAGTCCAACTCATCCCATAGGCTTGTAAGAGCGCAGAAGTGATTTGTGACTGACAAAGAACCTTGTTTCAACTTATGGATGTTGTAATCGAGTGGATACAAGTGTACCTTCTTTTTCTTGCATCCATAAGGTCCAGCCAAGGTCTTCCACGTCTCCGCCGCTGTTGACTTGTGCAGAATAGTAGGTTTAATGGCAGGGATGATAGAATTATGTAACCATGACATGAGCATGCTATTATCGTGGTACCATGCCCCATACAAGGCATCCTGAGGGGTCGATTCTTGTTGATCACTGGTCAGGTAGCCAAGTTTCTCTCAACCAGTGATATACAGCTCCGCTGCAATAGCCCTAGAGGCATAATTGCTCTTGGTGAGTTTGTCAACTGTGATCTGCAGAGACATATTACTTGTTGAGACAAGTGGGGTGGGGTGAATAAGCTGCAAAGACAACGCAGAAGCAGCAGAGGGGGCATATGCCATCATTCAAGGAGAAAGAATATGCCGGTTATAAAAAAAGGGGATTGTGGTAACCACAAGAGGCCAAAAAAGGGAAAGGGGTGTGATCTAGGACAAGGGCCAAGAGAGAACTGGCAGAAGAGGAGGAAGGATTCATCGCCTTCAAGATGCAGTCAATCTGCAGTCGGAAGAAGAGTTCAGACCCGCACCAACAGGGTGAATTTCCCCCTGTAAAGGAGAAGACAAAGAACCCTAGAAAATGAGGGTGCAGCCAGTCTTCAACAACTTCCAAAGATCTCTAGGGTTGTATACCTCTTGTGAAAGGAAGAAAGAACCCCGGGAAGAGTTGCGGCCTTATGTAGGGGAGTTTTTGAATATCAAAGAAGAGACAAAGGATGCCTAGAATGGTTGCCGCTCTGATACTATGAAAGAACAGTGGCCGAGAGAGAGAGAGAGAGAGAGAGAGAGAGAGAGAGAGAGAGAGAGGTTGATGGCTCAACTGCCAGATCCGACCCAACCCTCTCTCATATATTATTCCAATAGAGGCAGAATTGCATAAAAGCCATTACTAAAGAGGGCAACCAGAAGTAAAAGATAAAAAAGACTTAATGAAACTGATAGTTACATATCTGCCCCTAACTGCCTACAATAGTAATGACTGAATGCAAATATGATTTCTTTTATATATATTTGAATTTGTACCTAATAATATCCTTTAGCTCTACAATTGTAATCACATCTAAAAATCCCTACAAAGACTCCCTGAGAAAGTCTCTTTTTGAACATAATATGGATTCCTCACTGAATGAAGTTAAATAGACTATTGAAACTAAAAGAACAACATGCTGAGCTCTTTGCACATTCTCAGTGTCTAGGATGGCATTTGCTAAAATCTCCTATAATCTTTACATATTTCGGCATGAAACAATGCCTTTGATAGTGGGCTTGTGTTCCTGTTCAGCCATATCCTGCAACTCTCTTTTTATTTCTGCTTTTCTGATGGTGGGTGGTTCAAAGGATAGTCTGTATTCCATTATCTAAGGCCTACTATCTATGATCTTTTTTGGTGAGAATATGTTCTCAAATTTGTTAGGCCATTGATTTCCACGAAATACTTTTTGCACACTCAAATTGAAATGTGTACCACTTTGTCTAATGATGATTACATCTTGCTTTGTTTTCTTTTTCAGTATATACAAGGCCATGCTAAAATGTAAAGGTTCAATAAATGAGATCAACCAGATTGCACAGGTTGGTTTGATAGTGTCTTTGTGGTTTACTTATTCTGCGACTTATGACTTTTTGATTTAAGTCCCATCTACTTTTTGATTTATGTTATTGATAGCATCTTATTTTGGCAGCTCCGTATTGTTGTAAAGCCAAAAACATGCGTCGGTGTTGGGCCCTTATGTAATGCTCAGCAGGTGATGTCATTTCTTTATTTACCATAAAGCGACTATGCCCCCTTGGATTCAGTAGCCTCATGTCTAGCACTGATGCAGATATGTTACCATGTTCTTGGCCTGGTTCATGGAATTTGGACCCCTGTTCCAAGATCTGTAAGTCACTTGTATTTGCATGTCATCTGAATGTTCTAAGGAAGGATTGGAGTGTCTGAAAGAATGTCCTTTTACTTTGTAATAGATGAAAGACTACATTGCAACACCAAAACCGAATGGTTATCAAAGTCTTCATACAACTGTGATACCATTTCTTTATGAAAGCATGTTCAGGTTAGAAGTACAGGTATGCCAATTATCCAACTAGTGTTCCTGGTTGATACTGCTTTCTACAGATCTCACTGCTGTTTACCCCCCAGATTCTCTTTCTTGGTCTTTTTGATCTTTTAGTTGCTTTTACTTTTGTTAGATAAGAACAGAAGAGATGGATCTAATAGCTCAAAGAGGCATTGCTGCTCACTACAGTGGAAAAGGTGTTGCTGGTCCAGTTGGGAATGGCATGCCTGGTGGGAGAAACTTAAGAGGGAAAACAGTCTGTCTCAACAATGCGGACATTGTCCTCAGGGTATTCCATTAATTATATTGTTCTGACAATGACTACTCATCTATTTTTTAGTATTCTGAAAATTAATAACAGACATTGGTCCTTTTATGATGAAATTTGCTTCCTCTAGATTGGCTGGCTTAATGCTATTAGAGAGTGGCAGGAGGAGTTTGTTGGAAACATGAGTTCAAGGGAATTCGTAGATACTATAATGCGGGACTTATTAGGGAGTCGTGTATTTGTCTTTACACCAAAAGGAGAGGTAGGAATGGAATTGAACAAAATCTAACTTGCTATAGAATTGTAATATTTTTCCCTTTTTTTGGTTGGAAGATTTTTACTAGTTCTTACTCATCATGTTCCTTACGCAGATAAAAAATCTGCCTAAGGGAGCTACTGTGATTGATTTTGCCTACCTAATACACACGGAAATTGGCAACAAGATGGTGGCTGCGAAGGTTTTCTAGTTGTCTTTTGAATGTAAGTGATTAGCTCTCAAGTGCCTAGAATAATTTTGACCACCATTCTGTTCTGCAGGTCAATGGTAACCTTGTTTCTCCTATGCACATACTTGCAAATGCTGAAGTTGTGGAGATAATTACATATGATGTAAGTACAGTTCTCATCTCCTTTGCTTTTCAGTCATATAGTTTTTTGTGTTGGTTATGGTTTTGTATTAGTCATTGTTCATAGAAAATGATTTGGTGCATACCTCATGGGTGGACAGTGCTGTCATCTCTTTGTTCTTCATCCTTAGATATATCCTTTGTTGGTTCATAGAAGTTTTCATAGACCTGTAGAGAAAAATAAGCTGAGGGGTTGACTATTTCAAAAGGTTTCCTGTAAATGAAGACGGAAAATAAGATAAAACACTATCCTACCAATGTCAAGCATAAGCTTTTATCTAGCATCTGTTTCAGGCATTAGCTAGCAAATCTGCTTTCCAAAGACATCAGCAATGGTTGCAACATGCAAAAACACGGAGTGCAAGACACAAGATCATGAAGGTATGTTTATTGTATTTGTAACTGTAGCGGTTTTGTTATTGCCCCAGTATCTTATTATTTCAATTTTCAACTGTGTTTGTTCAGTTTCTGAGGGAGCAAGCTGCACTTTCTGCAGCAGAAATAACAGCAGACACAGTAAATAACTTTGTCGCAGATATTGAGGATGAAAGTGATAATGAGATACCACTCTTCTCCATTGGGAAAAAGTCTGTATGGAGAAAGCTCATCATGAATGTGCCGGAATTTTCTTCTACAAAGGGAAGCAATCAAGATCTTCTGCATGCAGAGAAAACAGTCGGCACCCCAAAGATCAATGGGAAACACAACAAAAGCATGCAAAATATGAGCCTCAAGATCAATGGCAAGGCAACTTTGCAAGGCCATGGTATCACAGGGTTGTCAAATGTGAATATTCCTATGTACAAGGAGGTTTTGCCCAGCTTGGAAAGCTGGAAGGCAAGCAAAGTGACCTCATGGCAGAGTTTAGGAATGCATCCAGTACAATGGTTTTGTATAGTCTGTATTGATCGCCGAGGTTTGCTGCCCTCCCTTATTTTCTATGTTTGGATAACTGAACATTTTATTATGAAAAACCCACATGTATTTTGTTGAATGCTTTTTCTCCATGACAAATCTCAGTGTCTTGACATATTTAAACCAAATGTACTTGCTATATAATAAATGACTTACCATAATGTTGACTGTAATTATTCTCTTATTTTTTATTTGTCTTAATTAAACTAAAAGTATTTAATCATTAAGGCACAGTCAACATGTTGAAAAGGAATGAATTTTCTATTTTTTCCATTGAATCTCTTCTCTCTTTCATTCTCTTTTTTTAATTCTTTTCCTAAGTTGAGTTCTAGATACTGGGTTATTGTTTCTTTTTGCAGGAATGATGGCAGAAGTTACATCTGCTTTGACAGCCGCCGGCATTACGATATGTTCATGTGTGGTGAGTGATGAAATTGGCATTCCACTTAGCCATTATTTCAGTTATATGTGCACTCCATGACCTCACCTGCAATTCTTGATAAGCAGGCAGAAATTGACAGGAGAAAGGGAATGGGTGTGATGTTATTCCACATTGAAGGGATGGTAGAAAATCTGGTAGGTGTCAGCACAGAGTACTGTGATGAGTTATTTTGATGTTCATACTACTGTGCCTTGTGTGTTTCTTATTCAAGGAAGCTTGCAGGTAGATGCTTGTGCTGGCGTGGATTTAATCCTTGGAGTTCTTGGCTGGTCTTCTGGTTGCAGCTGGGCTAGCCCTTCCGAGGATCGTCATTTTCTTGAGTGCTAGTTTGTGGCACCACATCTGACAGATTTTGAAACTAGGACTTTAGGATAATCTGGAGAGAACTTATTTTAAGAATGCAATAACTTAATCATGTTGTTTCTTTCCCTTTTAATTCCTTGTTTTTTTTATATCTGCTTATTTTGCATATAACAATAAGTCAAGCAGAAAAATGAGCTGATTCTGGATGAGGTCATTGTATATAGAACAGAGCAGTTCGAGGTTCGCTGGAAGCATACGGGCTTCCATTCCATTTTTGATCATTGTAAAGTGTTTTTTTTCCCCTCCTTGTTTTGGTGATTTGAGTAATACTCAAGTAGATATGGTATTGTTATTCTTTCACTTCAATTTTGATTTTTTATTAATCTTTGTTAGTTGAATTTCATATCACCTCTATTCTTCCTGTGTTTTTCCACTACTTGTCTTGCGACACTCTTGTCTGCAATGAGTGGCTACTATGGAGTTCCCCAAAGACTGCATGATACAATGTATTCGGTTATTGAACCTGTGGATATTGAGTTTGTTATCCCCAATCTCTGCAGCGGGGAGAATCTTTTTTGCAAACTGTGTATGGTCGCCAGTCGCCTGGAGGTGATCATCGATCGGCTTTGGTTGTCCTTTTTTGCCCGAGATTTTCTGAATCAAATAAAATGAAATTCTGTCATACCCAGACAATATCCATATGATTGGATGTGGTTGAAACTGCAGCAAGTAGAGAAGGTGATAGAGTAGGTAGAGTTATTAGAAGGGTATTGATGCTAATTAGGAAGAAGGGATGTTTTTACAAAGTTGTATCAATTTTTTTTTTGTGGGGGGGGGGGGGGGGTTCATATGTACGGACGCCCGTTTCCTTTCCATTAGAGTTGGAGAGAGAGAGAGAGAGAGAGAGTAGATCGGCGTTTTGGCTGATTACGAGATTTCTTGTTTATCTTCTCGATTCTTTCCTCCAACTTTTTTCCAGGAGGGGCCGGCAACCTTGAAAGCATCCCAAGTTCCAACTGCTCGTTCCCCACCTCCCCCAGCTCGGAGATTCACTGGGAAAGCTCAAGATCCATGTCGAAAGGTTACTTTTTACCTTTCTCACAGTGGGAGTGCCCACGGCCAAGGCACTTGTGTCTTATGATGAGTTTCTGAGGCTGTGCCTGCAGCCGGCCGAACGGTGCTGCTAGGCGGAGGGACAGGGGGAAAGATAAGATGCCTGGCAACCGCCTGAAGGCGTGGAGATGCTAACACGGTGCTTGGTTTGTGGGTACCATTGTCTGGGTGTGTGGTCGAGGCCCGAGCAGGATGCGGGGGCAGGCAAGTTGCAGGGGACTGCGGCGAGGCTGCAAACAGGTAGCGGGCGTGGGTGAGAACTGGTGGCGGAGACTATACTCTGCCCCAGGGAAATATAAAGGTAGGAGGGGCAGCCTGGGAGGCAGCTGGACGATTCCCCAAACTCTAGATCTGGGCAGGGTCCATCCCTTGCTTTTACTTTGTTCATGCAAATCATACATTCGTGTTAGGGCATGTTTGAATGCAAGAGATTAGTGCATTTAGATCTACTGCAAACTTGTTTTTGACCATAACTTTAATTTGGGTAGGCAAAAGGGTTCATCCTAAACTAAACTGGAGTTTCATAGACTCGATCTTTCTATAAGCGTTTCTTTTCATGAACCTGCCGGGATTGGTTTATGTTGCATACGGCACCCATAGATACAATTTAGGGTTTTTTTTACAATAATATTTCTATAAAATTTCATATTTACTTGTAAACCCCTCCCTTTGCCACGTTGACGCTTATACTTTTGATATATCTTATATTATTGCGATTATACCCCAGTGGTTCTTAGGCCGTCAATGCTCGACGAATATTTTGAGACTATTCCACGGAATCATTAGTGAGGAGGGGGAAATTTGTCGGGCCTATTGCGGCCCATTATCACCCGGTCCACAGTTCAAGAATGTCGCCAACTAAGATCTACTCAGGATTGGTTGGCCCAAGGACACGTACTCCGTGTACGTGCACGCTTCAGATGCCATCAAGGCCCTCAATCGAGCAGTCGTTATTGTTATAATCACAGAGGTTACCCCAACAGGCATTGGGTCTCCACCCACATCGTTGGAGCCCTCGTCGTCACACGCACGTCGCCGGGACATCTGTCATAACACCGCCCTTCCAACTCTCAAGGAGTGGGCGAGAGGGTAACCGACGATCCCACGATCGGACAACCCATTACTCCACTAGTCACAACTCTGCTAAGTCAAGAAACGAACGCGCTCACGATAAGCCCTACATATAAGACCCTGGACAGACAACCAAGGCACGCAATTGAGCCTACAGACAATCCCCCTCTCTAGAACTCTCATCTCTTACGTTTCGAGCACTCTCCTCACACTCTGAGCGTTCCTCTCCACGATCATCATCTCCTTCTCCTTCACCTGAGCGCCTTACTGACTTAAGTATCAGAAGGTTGTCCCCTAAGATCTCACCTGGGGCTCCTTCTGACGTGCTATTTGTTTGTTGTAGATTTCTTCAGGGCGACCGCTCTCTCTCTCTCATCAAAGAAATTATAAAAGTGTGATACGAGGTTCGTGATATCATATTTCAACCCTTATAGTTAGAGCATAGGAAATATCGAAAATACCCATATCTTTCTTCTCCCACCACCTTCCAACCCTAAACCCAGCATGGCCATCGATAGTCATAGCTCAATGAATGGCGGGGGAGCTCGAAGGCCTGACTGACTTGAAGGACTGAGAGGGGGTGGTGGTCATCGATAGCTAGCTGTAGGCTCGCACTAGGGAGAGAGAGAGAGAGATGTGTTGGGGGTGAGGAGGGGGAAGGCGGCGTCATGGAGGAGCTATCTAGGTAGGGATGATCGACAAGGATGCCGTTGGGTTCTACCATGGAGCATGATGATCGTGGTCGGTAAGGACTGCACTAGGGAGGAGGAGGGGGGAGGTGATGCCGTGGAGGAGCCACTCTGGGCAAGAATGATTGGGCAGGGATGACCAGCATGGATGAGGCTAGGTTCCACCGTGGATCACGGAGAGATTTAGTACCTCTGCAACCCTCCCCACCCCTTCTGTCGGCCCCTCCTTCGTCGAACCGTCGAACCCCCCGTTTTGAGCCTCCTTTGTCACGACTATTGCCTAGTGAGTGGCTTAACCTAGAGAGGGGTGAATGGGTAAATAAAATTTAATGGTAGTAAAATAACGCTTAAAAATAGATGCAGATAGAAATATAAACACAGTAGCAATCACACAATGGGACGCAGTGATTTTAACCTGGTTCGACCTTGACCTTCTGTCAGTCCTACGTCTAGTCTCTAATAACCACTGGGATTTTCACTATCTTCTCAATTGGGAATAGTACACTGACTATTTTTGATTAGATGTTCAGCTCACCATAGGCATTCTTATCCTCAAGAGTCCTAGCTATTTTTTTGATCAAGTGTTCAGCCACACCACATGCGTTCTCTCAATTAGAACTCCAGCTGATTTCACATGTATAAGTCAAACCACATGATACTGATCTTCTACAGGTCCTAAGTCATAGGATACAGACCTCTTGCAGGTCCTCTTGCCCTCAAGCAAGAACTTTTTCCCTCAAGGAGAAGACAACCACTTTACAAGTGGAGTTTACACAGTGTTTACCTCTTGGTAGGAATAGTGTACAATGATTACAGACTATTCAAGATAGGAAATAAGAATGAAAGCATAGAAGCCTTGAACTACAATGAAAGCCTCCTTTTACAAGTAAAAACACAGAAATAAGCCGAAGACTTTTTAGAAGGAGAAAGAAGGAATGCAGTATATGAACGCGCGATTGCTTCTCCTTTAGTTGAGCACTCAAAAGCTGTTTGGTAAGAATTTGGCTTTGTTTCTCTCAACTCTTTGCAATGTGGACTTTGTACTGGATTTCAGGAACACTCTTGTGTTTTTCTCTGCTTGGGTTAGCTCATTGGTTCACTTCCCCATTCTTTTGTTGTTAAGGTTCCATACTTTTATATAGTCCTCACTTGTGCGATTGTTCCGTTAGGTACATCCTTGTATCCGTTAGAGAGAGACTTCGTGTATTTCTTGGAGAGTGTAGCTATTCACATAGAGATCTTCCTGTTAGAGAGATATGGTCTTTTTTTTACGCGAAAAGACCGCAACATATCTTTCTGAGGATACCCCTTTTTTCTTAGAACTATAACACTATAGAAGGTATTTGTTTATTCTATTAAAAAGATGAGAACAGATTGCTTTACAATATAAAATACTCTCTTCTATTTTCTGACGTCAACACGTATCTGGACCATCGTGTTTTGTTACTTTCTTCCTTGTCTGTTCCTTCCTGAAATAAATCATATGAACTGACCTTTTCAGATCTTCGGTCAAGTGTGTTTCATAGTAAAGGAAACATAGATAACTTGTTCATTCATACATTGCATAGGTAGCAATAAATGTTGCATATCTACATTTAATGCATTTGAAATTTAAAATTTATTATGATTATCGCTTAGTCAATTTGTCTTTATCTAGCATAGTCGATTAACTAGGGTAATTTCATTAACATCATCGACTAAGTGGCTTGTGATATAGTCGCTGGTTTACAACTATCATAAAAACATAGTTGAAGATTAGAGTGAAGATAGCCTTAAGATAGGCGAAGATAAGGCAAGATAGTCGGTGATTCTGTGTGCCTATATGATTGGCTATGTCAAGCTTCATATAGTCGTGCGATCTTTTAAGATTGAGATAGTCGATTGATTATAGACGATGTTTGTCTGACTATCTGTTATGATAGGCGGTCTTATAGTCTTTCTAAAAATATAGACTAAACGAATATAGCTTTGGGTTAGTGTGACTAAGTGAAACTTAGCTTTTGTTTTTACGACTAAGTTAATATAGCTATGAGTTTCTGCGATTAAGTGAACATTCTTTCAACTATGTGACACTTTAGCTGAGTTTTTGCAACTAAGTGAACATAGTTCTAAGTTTCTGCGACTAAGTGAACGTTCTTTTGACTAAATGAAACTTAGCTGAGTGTTCTTGCGCGTAAGTATTACTTAGCTTTGTTTTCTTGCACCTATGTTATACTTAGCTGAATTTTAGATTTTTTCTTCTTCTAACTTAAGTATTTGTCATCCTAAGACTTTGTTATTTAAAGGTTTTGTTAATTCAAGACTTTGTTATCACAAAATCAATATAATTTGGTTAATATATGGATATCAACACAACAATCTTCAAGGTTATAATTAATACTTAGGTATCATTTCAACAATCTCCCCCTTTTTGGTGATGACAAATCCCTTGATATCCTGATGGCAAAAAGCTTTGAAATGTTCTTAGGAATTTTTGTTCACCCTAATTTATGAAATGGATGATTCACTTAAGTATGACAAGTGTGTATGATTCACTTAAGTGTGACAAGTGTGTTCTCTACGTATATTCTCCCTGTAGTAATGTTAAGGTCATCTATTTGAGTGTGACAGGTATGTTCCCCAAGTGTGTTCTCCCCCTTTTTGTCAATTTCATAAAAAGGTAAAGTACACATAGAGCAAAAAATATGAGTAGAAGAAATAACAAATAGTATTCCATAAAGAAAGAGCAGCTTATAGTGTACATAAAAGGTAGAAATATATGTTGAACTGTCACACCCCAAGCGTAAAAGGAACTCGGTATGCGTGACGAGTTATATCATTCATGTCAATCAGAGCATAAAGAATTCGACACACAGACATAGCGCGCAAATTGCAAGATAAACCAAATCCTTTATTCATAATAACCATCAAGGTGATTCTATTACATAATCTCAATAAAAGTACTAAGGACAATCTTGACTCAATAAAAGGAAATTACAGGGGTTGACTCAAGAAAATAGAAAAGACATGACTAGAAAACAACTCCAATGGTTGGAACGGCTCTACGCTCTTCACTCATGTCCGTCCCCATCCGATTGAGCTTCGTCATCGGAGTTACCTGAAAGATAGGGGAAAACACTAGGTGAGCGAACGCTCAGTAGGAATTATATCTCAAGTACAAGTTTACTTTAAGTAATTACATGTTACATGAATGCAAGTATAGCTATGCATGTACGCATGAAAACGACAAGAGAGAGAGTATGTCAAGAGATAATAGAGACGAGCTAGCAAGATTTTAAGATAACCAAGTAAAATGTATTAAGATGGTTAAGCATGTAAATATATCAAGTCATGTGACGGGAATTGGCTATTATAATATCAAGCAAGTAAATACCCATTCTGGGCCACACAGGTTATGTCATGTAAAGTCAAGTACGAGTCGTGGAATGTCAAATCTAGCTAGTCATGCACTTCGGTGCAATGCCACACCGTGATCAATATAGCTCCCATGGACACAAGTACTTTCGGGTGCTCCTCCCAGGACAGATCGGGCCCTATATGTGCAGGCATTGGGTCATGTATATTTTAGACATCCACTATAGTTATAGCCAATATAGAGTTCTAAAGGAATAACCATTGTAAGGATGATAGGTAGATTTCACGAACGAAGGAGTTCAAGGGCTGAACTTTGAACAAGTATGACACATCATTAATCCTCACAAAAACCAAGACATGTCGTGAAACTGGTAAATGGCGCCCACTCAGTCGCCACCAATTACAGAAATAGCGCCCACATGCGTGGTCACCCATTCCTGTGAACAGTACATGCTAGATGAAATAGCGCCCAGGCTCAGGTCGCTATATCAGGGAAATAACGGCACTGGACAGGTCGCTAATTCCTTCTGGCACCCAGGTCAGTGTCGCCAATTGCTGACAGAGAACTGACTTCTCAAAGAGGCTAGAAGCAACGCTCTATGAGGGCTAAAGCACCACGTTTCTTCAGAGTGACGTGACAAGACACGGTGTCATGAGTTTTTAGGGTACAACCTGCTCGGCTACCTTGAGGGAATCCAAGGCTAGCGTAGACTTATGGAGGTCTCAATGATGACGTCACCAGTCTGAAGGAAGGAATATCCCGCAGAGGGTTCAACATCACCGAGAATTAGTGTGTAATCGATAGAATCAAAAATAGAAACCCCGTCTACGGATGCGAGATGAGAGTGTCAAGTATACCCACGATATGGGTTGGAGAACGTGATAAAATTGTGAGACGAAAATCTGCGCTTGAACAAAAGACGCTATTTAATGAAATAGTGACCTTCTGAAAGGTCGTTCAGTCACACTTTATATCAGAATTTTCAAGAAAATAATGAAAATTAACGACACTGTATAAGGGCGCTAATTCTAGGATTTTCCAGAAATTAATATCTCTGATTTCAAATAGCGACTGTGTATAGTGGCGTTCCTTCTTTGAATGACGTCCTGACCTCGGTCGTGCATTCATAATTTTCAATACATTCTCCATTTACTGGTTATTTACAAATTTGCACCCTTGTGTGAGGGCGTTCATTATTTAAGTAGCGACTAAGGGAATGTCGCCCATTCTTTGTCTGATGATACACATCGGGTAGATACGATCATAGACACATATTACTATTCACAGACTGAGAGCTCACAAAATCAGAAAAGTAAAGACATGAATAGACAGAGAAAATTATCAAGAATCCATAATCATATTCATGCATTAATGTTCACATCAGGTTACATAGTTATTAATTTTTAACATGTCGTGTTTATTAAATTGCAATAACGAATTAGCGACTGTTTGTACGGGCATTTATTGAATAGGCGCCCAGGCCATGGTCGCTATTTACAAAAACTCAGAAAATTAAACAGAACTTTATGATTCAATGATATAAGACCTATATGCATGAAATTACTGTGATTAACAGGTTGTACTTCGTAACTTGAGAACACCTACCTTTTGTGGCTTGGTTCGGACGATGAACGAGAAGATAATAAGAGTTTTGCAGCAGCAGATGGCCAACGCAGAAGGGAAGGAAGAAGTAGCAGCAACAGTAGCTGCAAGGAAAAAGGAGACGGTAGCAATCGCACTGTAGGCTTCCTCTTCACACTTGGTGGCCAGATGAAGAAGGCACAACACTCGATCGTGGAAGAATAATATAAACTGCAACAATAGAAGCAACGGTAGGAGGCTTGCTCCTTCGTGCAGCAGCAGTCGAACGAAGTCGAAGGAGTAGCAATTCATCACGGTGACAGCAATAGGAAGAAGCATGATGCAACTATCCTCCCTCTCGTATGGCAGCAAGAGAGATGACACAAGGAACTAATACGAGCAACTGTAGTACGTAGGAGAGAAACCCATCACTCTTCGCTTTACGTATAGAAAACAAAGGAAAACGACGACGTAGGTTTGCTTCGAACGCATCACTAGCCTTGAACCCGTTCGATGCTTATCCATATATATAGAGATTAATATCTCTGATTCCTACTGGGATTTAAGCTTCCACGTAAAGAATCCTAATGGGTTTATATTTTCCTATGCATATCCTATTGCTAAAACACAAGCCGCCATCGATCGAAACCCTAAGCTATTGCATGTTTTTAACGTGATAAAGTGCTAAGTTTGTAACACAACCCTTCTATTACGTGTATATTCATATATATCCTAACCTCCCCTTTTCTACCGTGGGAGAGGTTATGAGTTGAAGGCCCAATAAGCGTATATTCTTTGGAAGGTTTACGCAAAATGGTTTCTAAGGCTTGGCCCATTAGGCTTATTGAGTAGAGTAGGTATGGGAGGCCCTAATGGGGTTGGGCTTTTATTATTTGTTTAATTTGGCCCTTGTCTTTTATTTATTTAAGAAATTTTCATTCCTATAATCTATCCGGGTTGCTACACCCTCCCCCATTTAAAAGAATTTGGTCCCCAAATTCAATTACATATAGACATGGAGGGTGCAGTGTACTTACAATGTGGAAATAGGTCGGGGAATCTCTTCTTTATAGATTCTTCAGTCTCCCATGTGGCTTCTTGTTCTGAGCACTTGCTCCATTCAACCTTGACCATGGGAATTGTCTTGTTCCTTAGTGCACGAACATCACGATCAAGGATCTTCCATGGTCTTTGTTTATAAGTGAGATCCTTTTGTATCACCAGGTTGTCATGATCTATGACGTGAGACAGATCATGAACATACTTCTTGAGCATAGAAATATGAAATACATTGTGCACTTCGGATAGTTGCGGAGGCAAGGCGATCCGATAGGCAACCTCGCCAACTCTTTCTAGCACTTCGAAGGGACCGATATATCTTGGTGTAAGATTGTCCTTAACATCAAATCTTCTAATTCCTCGCCTAGGAGAAACCTTAAGAAAGACATGGTCTCTGACTTGGAATTCGAGGTCTCTCCTTCTAGTATCGGCGTATGTCTTTTGTCTAGCCTGAGCCATTTGGAGTCTCTCTCTTATGAGTTGAATCTTTTCGGTAGTATCCCTTACCATCTCCGGGCGTAGTAGTTACTTTTCTCCAACTTCGTCCCAACATAAGGGTGATCGACAACTCCTTCCGTACAATGCCTCGAAAGGTGCCATTTGAATACTTGCCTGGCAACTATTGTTATATGCAAACTCGACTAGGGGTATATGATCATGCCAGCTTCCACCGAAATCAATAATACAAGCTCGTAGCATGTCTTCTACAACTTGATTTGTTCTCTCGGTCTGACCATCCGTTTGAGGATGAAAAGCTGTACTAAAGTTGCGTCTTGTCCCCAACGAATGTTGTAGACCCTTCCAGAAATGAGAAGTGAAACGCGGGTCTCGGTCAGACACGATCGAAATAGGAACTCCATGCAGTCTGACAACTTCATTGATGTATAAGGCACCAAGAACATCAACTGACCATCAGCTCTTGATTGGCAGGAAGTGAGCTGACTTGGTCAATCGATCTATGATGACCCATATTCCATTATGTCCTCCTTTAATTTAGACAGAACCATTATAAAGTCCATACCGATATCCTCCCACTTCACTTAGGAATATCCAGAGGATGTAGCTTACCGGCAGGCTTTTGGTGTTCTGCTTGACTTGTTGGCACGTGAGACAGCGAGACATAAAGTCCGCTACCTCCCTTTTCATGTTGGGCCACCAAAAGGTCCGTTTCAAGTCTTAGTATATCTTGGTAGATCTGGGATGAATCGTGTACCGTGATCGGTGAGCTTCTTCTAAAATTTTCTTCTTCAATTCCGGACAATCCGGCACACAAGTCCTTTCTCGGAATAGTAATCTTCCATCATATGCTAGCTTGAAATTAGGTTGCTCTTCTGACTTGCCTTTTATTTCTACCAGTACCGGGTCATTGTCTTGGAGTCCTTGTGTTTCAAAGAGTAGATCCGGTTGTATCCTCATGTGTGATAGATTAATACACCCTTTCTCCTTGTCCGTGCTTATATCCAACTTAGTGAATTGCTCCAGCAATTTCCATTCTTGGATCATGCAGTTGGCCAATAACGCTCTTGGCTTTCGACTAAGGGCGTCAGATATAGGATTACCCTTTCCAAGATGGTATTGTATTGTGAAGTCGAAGTCCTTGAGATACTGTAGCCAACACCTTTGTCTCATGTTTAATTCCTTCTGAGAGAATAGATATTTGAGACTCTTGTGATCGGAGTACACGGTGAGCTGTTCTCCATAGAGATAGTGTCTCCAGTTCCTTAAAGGAAATACCATCGCGGCCAACTCTAAGTCGTGCACCGGGTAGTTCTCTTCATGCTTATTTAATTGTCGGGAAGAGTAAGCAATGACTCTCCCTTATTGCATTAATACACATCCGAGGCCAATGCTAGACGCATCGGTATATACCTCGAACTTCTCCCCTTCAGTTGGTAATGCAAATACCGGGGCGGTTGTTAGATGATCCTTCAAGGCTTGAAAGTTCTTCTCGCATTCTTCGTCCCACTTATAAGGAATCTCCTTACGGGTCAGCCTAGTAAGAGGAACGGCGATCTTGGAGAAGTCCTTGATGAATCGCCTGTAATAACCAGTTAGACCCAAGAAACTACAGATCTCGGTAGCATTGGTCGGCCTTTCCCAACTCTTCACGGCCTTGACTTTTGACGGGTCAACAGAAATCCCATCCTTCAAGATCACATGTCCTAGGAAGGACACTTCCTTGAGCCAAAAGTCGCACTTGTTGAGTTTGGCATAGAGTTGATTATTCCTCAATATTCGTAATGCCATCCTTTAAGTGTTCTTCATGATCTTCTTCGGTCTTCGAATAAATCAATATGTCATCAATGAAGACCACAACAAATTGATCCAGATGAGGCTGAATATGCTATTCATCAACTGCATAAAGGCTGCAGGGGCATTCGTTAGTCCAAAAGACATAACAACAAATTCGTAGTGCCCATACCTGCTCCGAAATGCGGTCTTATGAATGTCCTCATCCTTGATCCTCAGTTGGTGGTATCCTGACCTGAGATCAATCTTTGAGAAATACTTTGGATCCAGATATCTGATCAAATAATTCATCGATCCTCGGCAGTGGATACTTGTTCTTGATAGTAAGGTGGTTCAACTGCCGATAGTCGATGCAGAGTCTCATAGATCCATCTTCTTCTTTACAAATAACACGGGCGCTCCCCATGGGGAAGTGCTCGGTCTGATAATCCTTTCTTCAAAAGCTCCATCAGTTGCTCTTTAACTCCTTGAGCTCGGCGGGGGACATCCTATAAGGTGCCTTAGAAACTGACCAGCACCAGGGACAAGGTCGATGGTGAAGGCCACTTCTCTTTGCGGGGGTAATCCGGGCAAATCTTCGGGAACACATCGGGAAACTCCTGAACTACTCGGATGTCTTCTATCTTGGACTCCTTAACTTCCGTGGCAGTCACAAAAGCTAGGAAAGCCATGCACCCTTTCATTAAGAGCTTACTAGCTCGGAGAGTCGAAATAAGGGGTGACTTGTTCCGACCCTTAGGGCTAGTGTAGACAAGTTCCGGGAACTCCTTAAAAGTTACCTTGTCATTCCGACAATCTATAACTGCCTTGTGTGTGGATAGCCAATCGGCTCCTAGTATGACATCATAATCCTTCATGTCTAGGCATATTAACTTGGCAGGTAGATTTTTCCCTTTCACCATAACTTCACAATTCAGATAATGGTGTGTGATCTCAGATTCGTTTCCAAGAGGAGTTGAAATAATTAAATCTATCCATTCTGGTTCCATAGGTAATGGATCAGCAAACTTCTTGGAAACAAAAGAATGTGACGCGCCGGTATCAAACAAGACATGAGCAGACTTGGAACAAATCTTTAATGTACCTTCCACTAGTCCGCCTTCATCTGGCTCCGCCTCTTGACGAGCTTGGAGACGTGCTTGCTTCTTTATCGAGTGCTTCTCATCTCCGGCTTGATCATTAATCAAGGGACAGTCGGGAATCCGGTGATCATGGCTCCCGCAACAGAGACAAGCTCCCAATCTCCTCCAGCATTCCTCGGCCTTATGGCCGACCTTGTCGTAGTGCTTACACACATCTTTGGAAGGTGTGATAGTAATGGAGAAGGGCTTACTATTCTTCTTAAACTTCTTCTCCTGGGAGGAATCTCCTCCATTGCTTGACCTCTTCTTGTTGAACGAGGGTTTGAAGGTACCAGAGCTTGTGATGTGCTCCTTTTTATCCTTCCCACAGATCTGATCGGACAACTCCGTGGCGTCTTCTAGCAGTTGGGCCCGCATGATCATCTCCGAATAGACCTGTATGTCCATCGGCGCCAGTTGGGTAATGTATTGCGGCCTAAGCCCGTTGAGAAATCTTCTAGCTTTCATTTTCTCAGTACCCACTAGGCGCGGTGCGTATCTAGACAGACGAGAAAATTGTGCCTCATATTCGGCTACAGATAGAGCCCTTTGCTTAAGTGCAGCAAATTCCATGGCTTTCTTCTCCTGTATCCTGTCTGAGAAGTATTTGTTGTTCAAGTATTCTACGAACTCGCCCCATGTGACATGATCATGAGTCAGTGTAGCTTCTACTGACTCCCACCAAAAATGAGCGTCCTGCTCTAATTGGAACGTCGCCAATAATACTTTCTCCTCATCCGTGCATTGCATAACACGGAATATCCGTTTGATCTCCCTAATCCAGTGCTCGGCATCGTCAGGGTCGGTTGAACCAATGAACTTTGGTGGGTTCATATTACAGAAACTACGGTGGAGATCTCCTGCTCCCCGATTAGCTCCGCCCTGCGCCACTTGTTGTAGCGCCTGAGTGAGACCTTGGACAGTACGTTGCATGTCACGCCATTGAGCTCTCTCGGCGGCCCTGATCCCACAATATTTTAAGTAACTATATTAATATATGATTAACCAAGAGTCTAAGTCCCTAAGTTAACTTAACCCATGGCTCTACGCAATCTCACCGGGTAAAGGTATAAACCTATCCTTGGACTTGGATTCCTAGGAATTGAATATCCTAGGCTCTGATACCACAAAAATTGTCACGCCCCGAACGCGGAAGGAACCCAGTATGCGTGACGAGTTATATCATTCATGTCAATCAGAGCATAAGGAATTTGACACACAGATAGAGCGCGTAAATTGCAAGATAAATCAAATCCTTTATTCATAATAATCATCAAGGTAATTCTATTACATAATCTCAATAGAAGTACTAAGGACAATCTTGACTCAATAAAAGGAAATTACAGTGGTTGACTTAAGAAAATAGAAAAGACACGACTACATAACAACTCCAATGGTTGGAATGGCTCTACGCTTTTCACTCATGTCTGTCCCTATCCGATTGAGCTTCGTCATTACAGTTACCTGAAAGATAGGGGAAACACTAGGTGAGTTAACGCACAGTAGGAATTATATCTCAAGTACAAGTTTGCTTTAAGTAATTACATGTTACATGAATACAAGTATAGCTATGCATGTACGCATGAAAATGACAAGAGAGAGAGAGAGAGTATGTCAAGAGATAATAGACACGAGCTAGGAAGATTTTAAGATAACCATGTAAAATGTATCAAGATGGTCAAGCATGTAAATATATCAAGTCATGTCACAGGAATTGGCACTTATAATACCAAGCAAGTAAATACCCATTCCGGGCCACACAAGTCATGTCATGTCAAGTCAAGTATGAGTCGTGGAATGTCAAATCTAGCTAGTCATGCACTTCAGTGCAATGTCACACCGTGATCAATATAGCTCCCATGGGCACAAGTACTTTCGGGTGCTCCTCCTAGGACCATATCGGGCCCTATATGCGCAGACATTGAGTTATGTATATTTTAGACATCCACTATACTTATAGCCAATATAGAGTTCCAAAGGAATAACCATTGTAGGACGATGGGGTAGATTTCACGAACGAAGGATTTCAAGGGCAGAATTTTGAACAAGTATGACACATCATTAAATCCTCACGAAAACTAAGACATGTCGTGAAACTGGATAAATGGCACCCACTCAGTCGCCACCAATTACAGAAATAGCGCCCACATGCGTGGTCGCCCATTCTTGTGAACAGTACAGGCTCGATGAAATAGCGCCCAGCCTCCGGTCGCTATATCAGGGAAATAACGGCACTGGACAGGTCACTAATTCCTTCTGGCGCCCATGTCAATGTCGCCAATTGCTGACAGAGAACTGACTTCTCAAAGAGGCTAGAAGTAATGCTCTATGAGGGCTAAAGCACCACGTTTCTTCAAAGTGATGTGATAAGACACGGTGTCATGGGCTTTTAGGGTACAACCTGCTCGGCTGCCTTGAGAGAATCCAAGGCTAGCGTAGACTTACGGAGGTCTCCATGATGAAGTTACCAGTCCGAAGGAAGGAATATCCCACGGAGGGTTCAACATCATCGAGAATTAGTGTGTAATCGATAGAATCAAAAATAGAAACCCCATCTACGGATGCGTGATGAGAGTGTCAAGTATACCCGCAATGTGGGTTGGAGAACGCGATAAAATTGTGAGACGGAAATCTGCGCCTGTATAGAAGTCGTTATTTAATGAAATAGCGACCTTCTGAAAGGTCGTTCAATCACACTTTATATCAGAATTTTCATGAAAATAATAAAAATTAACGACATTGAATAAGGGCGTTACTTCTAGGATTTTCTAGAAATTAATATCTATGATTTCAAATAGCGACTGTGTACAGTGGCGTTCATTCTTAGAATGATGCCCTGACCTCGGTCGTGCATTCATAATTTTCAATACAATCTCCATTTACTGGTTATTTACAAATTTGCGCCCTTGTGTGAGGGCGTTCATTATTTAAGTAGCGACTAAGGGAATGTCGCCCATTCTTTGTCTGATGATACACATCGGGCAGATACGATCATAGACACATATTACTATTCACAGATTGAGAGTTCACAAAATCAAGAAAGTAAAGACATGAATAGACAGAGAAAATTATTAGGAATCCAGAATCATATTCATGCATTAATGATCACATCAGGTTACATAGTTATTAATTTTTAACATGTCGTGTTTATTAAATTGCAATAACGAATTAGCGATTGTTTGTGCGGGCGTTTATTGAATAGGCGCCTAGGCCATGGTCGCTATTTACAAAAACTCAGAAAATTAAATAGAACTTTGTGATTCAATGATATAAGACCCATATGCATGAAATTACTGTGATTAACAGGTTGGGCTTCGTAACTTGAGAACACCTACCTTTTGTGGCTTGGTTCGGACGATGAATGAGAAGATAATAAGAGTTTTTCAGCAGCAGATGGCCAATGCAGAAGGGAAGGAAGAAGTAGCAGCAACAACAACTGCAAGGAAAAAGGAGACGGTAGCAATCGCACTGCAGGCTTCCTCTTCACGCTTGGTGGCCAGATGAAGAAGGCACATCACTCGATCGTGGAAGAAGAATATAAACTATAGCAATAGCAGCAACGACAGGAGGCTTGCTCCTTTGTGCAGTAGCAGTCGAACGAAGTCGAAGGAGAAGAAGTAGCACTTCTTCACGGTGACAGCAATGGGAAGAAGCAAGATACACCTATCCTCCCTCTCATATGGCAGCAGGAGAGATGACGCACGGAACTAATACGAGCAACTGTAGTACGTTGGAGAGAAACCCATCACTCTTCTCTTCACGTATAGAAAACTGAGGAAGACGACGACATAGGTTTGCTTCGAACACATCGCTAGCCTTGAACCCGTTCGATGCTTATCCATATATAGAGAGATTAATATCTATGATTCCTACTGGGATTTAAGCTTCAACGTAAAGAATCCTAATGGGTTTATATTTCCCTATGCATATCCTATTGCTAAAACACCAGCCACCATCGATCGAAACCCTAAGCTATTGCATGTTCGAACATGATAAAGTGTTAAGTTTGTAACACAACCCTTCTATTATGTGTATATACACATATATCCTAACCTCCCCTTTTCTACCGTGGGAGAGGTAATGTGTTGAAGGCCCAATAAGCGTATATTCTTTGGAAGGTTTACGCAAAATGGTTTCTAAGGCTTGGCCCATTAGGCTTATTGAGTAGAGTAGGTAGGAGAGGCCCTAATGGGGTTGGGCTTTTATTATTTGTTTGATTTGGCCCTTGTCTTTTATTTATTTAAGAAATTTTCATTCCTATAATTTATCCGGGTTGCTACACCCTCCCTCACTTAAAAGAATTTGGTCCCCAAATTCAATTGCATATAGACATGGAGGGTGCAATATACTTACAATGTGGAAATAGGTCGGGGAATCTCTTCTTTATAGATTCTTCAGTCTCCCATGTGGCTTCTTGTTCTGAGCACTTGCTCCATTGAACCTTGACCATGAGAATTGTCTTATTCCTTAGTGCACGAACATCACGATCAAGGATCTTCAATGGTCTTTGTTCATAAGTGAGATCCTTTTGTGTTACCAGGTTGTTATGATCTATGACGTGAGACGGATCATGAACATACTTCTTGAGCATAGAAATATGAAATACATTGTGCACTTCAGATAATTGCGGAGGCAAGGTGATTCGAGAGGCAACCTCGCCAACTCTTTCTAGCACTTAGAAGGGATCAATATATCTTGGTGTAAGCTTGCCCTTAACACCAAATCTTCTAATTCCTCACCCTGGAGAAATCTTAAGAAAGACGTGGTCTCTGACTTGAAATTCGAGGTCTCTCCTTCGAGTATCAGCGTAAGTCTTTTTTCTAGACTGAGCCATTTGGAGTCTCTCTCTTATGAGTTGAATCTTTTTGGTAGTATCCCTTACCATCTCCGGGCATAGTAGTTACTTTTTGCCAACTTCATCCCAGCATAAGGGTGATCGACAACTCCTTCCGTACAATGCCTCGAAAGGTGCCATTTGAATACTTGCCTGGTAACTGTTGTTATATGCAAACTTGACTAGGGGTATATGATCATGCCAGCTTCCACCGAAATCAATAATACAAGCTCGTAGTATGTCTTCTACAACTTGATTTGTTCTCTCGGTCTGACCATCAGTTTGAGGATGAAAAACTGTACTAAAGTTGCGTCTTGTCCCCAACGAATGTTGTAGACCTTTCCAGAAATGAGAAGTGAAACGCGGGTCTCGGTCAGACACGATCGAAATAGGAACTCCATGCAGTCTGACAACTTCATTGATGTATAAGGCAGCAAGAACATCAACTGACCATCAGCTCTTGATTGGCAGGAAGTGAGCTGACTTTGTCAATCGATCTATGATGACCCATATTCCATTATGTCCGCCTTTAAATTTAGACAGACCCATTATAAAGTCCATACCGATATCCTCCCACTTCCACTTAGGAATATCCAGAGGATGTAGCTTACCGACAGGCTTTTGGTGTTCCGCTTTGACTTGTTGGCACGTGAGACAGCGAGACATAAAGTCCGCTACCTCCCTTTTCATGTTGGGTCACCAAAAGGTCCGTTTCAAGTCTAGGTACATCTTGGTAGATCCGGGATGAATCGTGTACCGTGATCGGTGAGCTTCTTCTAAAATTTTCTTCTTCAATTTTGGACAATCCGGCACACAAGTCCTTTCTTGAAATAATAATCTTCCATCATATGCTAGCTTGAAATCAAGTTGCTCTTCTGACTTGCCTTTTATTTCTACCAATACCGGGTCATTGTCTTGGAGTCCTTGTATTTCGGAGAGTAGATCTAATTGTATCCTCATGTGTGATAGAGTAATGCACAATTTCTCCTTGTCCGTGCTTATATCCTGCTTAGTGAATTGCTCTAGCAATTTCCATTCTTGGATCATGCAGTTAGCCAATAACGCTCTCGGCTTTTGACTAAGGGCATCAGCTACAGGATTACCCTTTCCAAGATGGTATTGTATTCTGAAGTCGAAGTTCTTGAGATACTGTAGCCAACGTCTTTGTCTCATGTTCAATTCCTTCTGAGAGAATAGATATTTGAGACTCTTATGATCGGAGTACACGGTGAACTGTTCTCCATAGAGATAGTGTCTCCAGATCTTTAAAGCAAATATCACCGCGGCCAACTCTAAGTCGTGCACCGGGTAGTTCTCTTCATGCTTCTTTAATTGTCGGGAAGAGTAAGCAATGACTCTCCCTTGTTGCATTAATACACATCCGAGGCCAATGCCAGACGCATCGGTATATACCTCGAGCTTCTCCCCTTCAGTTGGTAATGCAAATACCGGGGTGGTTGTTAGATGATCCTTCAAGCCTTGAAAGCTCTTCTCGCATTCTTCGTCCCACTTATAAAGAATCTCCTTATGAGTCACCCTAGTAGGAGGAACGACAATCTTGGAGAAGTCCTTTATGAATCACCTATAATAGTCGGCTAGACCCAAGAAACTACGGATCTCGGTAGCATTGGTCGGCCTTTCCCAACTCTTCACGGCCTCGACTTTTGACGGGTCAATAGAAATCCCATCCTTTAAGATCACATGTCCTAGGAAGGACACTTCCTTGAGCCAAAAGTCGCACTTGTTGAGTTTGGCATAGAGTTGATTATTCCTCAATATTTGTAATGCCATCCTTAAGTGTTTTTCATGATCTTCTTCGGTCTTCGAATAAATCAATATGTCATCAATGAAGACCACAACAAATTGATCCAGATGAGACTTGAATATGCTATTCATCAACTACATAAAGCTTGCAGGGGCATTCGTTAGTCCAAAAGGCATAACAACAAATTCGTAGTGCCCATACCTACTCTGAAATGTGGTCTTATGAATGTCCTCATCCTTGATCCCCAGTTGGTGATATCCCGACCTGAGATCAATCTTCGACAAATAGTTGCATCCAGATATCTGTTCAAATAATTCATCGATCCTCGGCAGTAGATACTTGTTCTTGATAGTGAGGTGGTTCAACTGCCGATAGTCGATGCAGAGGCTCATAGATCCATCTTTCCTCTTTACAAATAGTACGGGCGCTCCTGATGCGGGATGGGACGCGAACCTAGGACTCTAGCTCGCGGACCTCCCTAAGCGAGGGAAACGCGTAGATCTGCGCGGTTGAGGAACCGGCAATGAGTCGAGGGTATCGGCTTTTCTGCTTGCTCGGATCGAGTCACGGGACGGGTTCCACTCACTCACTCTCGCAGGAGTGATAAAATTATAACGAGCTAGGACCTATCGCATGCAAGCAGTGGCATATGAAAATATATACGAGTAAAGCAAATGTCAAAGAGGGGAGCGGAAACGATACCTCCACGCTTCGGGCGTGGGAAAGACGACCCCGGCCGAAACTCGTACTCCCAGTACACAGTAAATAAATAATTACAGCAGTGAATTTAATTGCCCACTCCACGTAGGGAGGTAAAGGGCTACAATGGGACCCGGGAGTAGCGAACTCGGGTTGACGGGCAGCAAGCTGGAAGGGCTTTCGGGCCGAAGACGGGCTGCTGGTCCGACTCAGCACTGTTCAAACTCGGTTCAGCCCGCTGGATAGCGTACAATGACCTCCAAAGGGATGACATCCTCCTGGGATCTTCTGAAGGCGGCGCTTGGCTGGGACGATGGCAGGACGTCCCGGGTCGACTCCCTAAAGTGGCGGTCGTTGAATCTGAGTTGTGATAATTTATTGAGAATTATTTCCCAACACCTTTTACTGGCCTGGCTCGGAGCAGGATTGCGCGCCTCCACGAAAATAATTATTTCGCCCAGATCTGGTGTCAGATCGAAGCAAGATCAGCGCCGTTGGAAAGCACACTCGAAGGGATACAACATATAATTATTTCAAAGCCATCCAACAAGCGGATTGGAAATGAAAAACTCTGTGGGTTATAGTCTTTTTCTGGCTCGGAATTACATACACACAGAACAGAATAAGATCTGCCTGAAGATGAGTTTTGATTGATAGGGGACTGGTAGATCTAGACTCTAAGAAAATTATGGGTGGAAGAGGGGGATGTGAGAAACACATATGGTTTTTTTAGGAATTTTTAGAGAAGACTAAGTGGGCGGAAAAAATACAACAACCACACACTATCCCGCAGATCTGCTGATTGGCAGACTGTCAGGTGTGGAACTAAAATACAAAGAAAAATACCAAATGGTGGCGGATTGACAGAAAATTTATATGGATGGAAAGCTAACACAAAGAGGAACAATCCCTCAAAATCTCAGCTTGATTAGAGCTGGGAGCTGGGAGAATCGACCTATTCTTTAGCTTGCTGTTCTGGATCTCGGAGTTCAGGACAGTAGGGTAAAGAGATGGTTGTGGTGGCTCGTCGGCGGCACGAACGGAGGCGGCGGCGGCGATGGCTGGAAGTTGCATCCAACAGAGGTGATATACCTTGGAATCCATCAAGGTTATGGCTTCACACCATAGAAATCAGAGCAGTCTGGCTCTAAGGGGAGAGTGGAGATAGGGGGCGCCCAAGGCTCCTTGCAATTTCACATAAATTCTTCTCATTAAAGTCCACCAAATGAAAAATACAAGGGTTATATAGAAATATATAAAAGACATAAACTACCCCTAGATCTAAGGTTTGGGAGGGGCAAATGGGGAATGGGATAATTAATCTCCCATGTGGTCAAATGACCAAAATAAATAAAATACAACATGAATATAATATATTAAAGGGGGCGCCCCTTTGAAAATGGGGTATCAAGTTGGAATTTTCTTCCTTCCTTGTCTCCTTGGTCCAAGTCTAGCCTTGGACTTTGAACCAGCCCCACATGGGCCGTAGATCCTAGGTGGACTAATGGGAAAGAGGGTGGGGGCCCTACTGGACCTACTGACATTTTACATAGAAACCTAAAGGCCTTTTTGCAAAAAAACCCAAAGATTTCTAATGACCAACCCTTTGGCTTATAATGCCTTACAATTGTAAACCCAATTAGCCAAGGATATAAATATAAATAAAAAGACACAATGCAAAAATAAAATGTTAGTGGTCGGTGTTGATTCCCATCAATTCTCCCCGAGTGGGAAGAACTCGACCTCGTCGAGTAAGGGGTGCGGCTGCTCGTATGGCTCCTGCGGATCTGTCACCGTACCAGGTAACACGGAGTACACTCCACTCCAAGTAATCGTCACCTGCTCATCCCGTATATATTCAATATGCACATGCTGCTGTGGGAATGAGACTAGAGGTGGACACTCCGGGGTGGGGTCACTCTCAAAGGAGGGAGACGGCTCAATGACTCACTAGGAATCACCGCGGAGTCCCTTTATATGACTGGATCCGAGACATTGAAGTAGAGCCAATCCCAAATTCCGACAAGTCTACAACGTCCGCATTAGACCCGACTTGCCTCACACTCGAAAGGGACTGACATCGCGAGCTGACATGAGACCGACTATGCGACTCCTAATATGCTCGACACATGCATGTATTGACTCTTGAAAAATTGGACGAATAAAGAAAACACGGACTCACACATGACCCTAAACAAACCTACTGTTAGACCGACCCATACATATACAATGGTAGACCAGGACATCCGAATGTGTGCCATGCATACACAAGATGCAACCGGTGGTTGGCGGAATGGGGGATTCCTAGACATCCTAAAGTGAACCACTCATGCACTGACAACACTTTGGATTTGGAAGGTTTGGGTGGACGAGGAGAGCCAAAGTCACTTCTTTCCGTACCCCAATGAATGGGCTCCTTGCGGAGTGTAGGTGGACTGGCCCCTGGGGTAGGGGTGGGATAGGGGACTTCCCTAACACATTGGAATGGTGGTGGTGGGTCAAGGGGTTCACTAGGGAAGGGGTCGAAGGGATCAAAGAAAGTATGACCCCTTGAACTGGGTTCCCACATGTCACGGTCTCATGTTTGGAATTCTTGAAGGTGTAGGTGGTCACCTTCATGCACTAGGGTATAGGGGACGGTGGTCTCATATAGAAGGTATGGTTCCTCCCTCGGGATAAAGGGAATGAAGTTTGGCTCGGCCGACATGGGGAGGAATAAGAGAATCTCTGTGGTGACACGACTCACGGTGCACACGGAGGTAATGGACCCTAAGGCGGGGTGGGTGAAGCTACGACTTTTGGGTTGATCGAAGCCTCGGGCCAACATGTACGTCAACTTCATTTGCGAGTCTAATCCCGTAATAAGGTCATCCAATGTATCAACATGGTGACTAGACCGGAATGTGGTATGTAATGAGTTGACCAGCACTAATGGTAGTGTAGGGTCCATTGATGGATAGCAAGGCGGTCTAGAGACCAAGCCTATCTTGAGACAACTAAGTAGTGGCTCGACGATGAATAGCTTTCCCGTTAGAAACACGGGTGGCTCCAAATGAGGTGGCTCCGAATAAAGATCGGAAGGTGAGGGTGATGACAATGGAGCTCTCATGGGTGGGGAAGGAATGTCCTCCCTAAGGGGAAGAGGTCCTTGGGGTGGCACCGGGTTGGGAGGCTCGGGCAGGAGTCCGTCAATTTGAGTACACATCCTATCCAACCGATCAGACATGATTTTGAAGAGTTCGGCAACGGTGGGGGTTGGAGTAAGGGCATCGTGGTGGACTCGCTCATGGTCTCTCGGCCTAGTCGTGGGTTTAGGCTCATCGACATGCGGGGCTCTTTGCCTCCGACTATGACCCACTTGGTTGGAGGTGATTGGGTGGGGTCGGTTGGAGGTGACTGGGCCGGGTAGGTAGACCCTTCTAAGCTCGCCCTTCATTTCTCGCCACGACTCTATAGGCCATTGCCTCCTAATTTCCCTCAAGTATTCTATGTCCCTCCATGTTTCGGCAGCTTCGTAAAAAAGTCACCTTGTGGCAAAGTCAACTTGCATGGCATCAGCCATAATGTAACACTCAAAGTATTTGTCCATAGCGGCTTCCCACTCTAGGTAGTCGCTCGGGACTTTGGAGCCATAGAAGTCCAGGGCTTCAGGCCTATGGAGGTGGTAGGATTGGGTTCCCCATCCTTGGGTGTGTCGCCACCACTCATATGATGTGGGCTTTTGGGGATCCATGGGACACGGGGGAGCTATAGGATGGCCATGCCGAGACTTGGTGACAAGACAAACTGACTAGACATGACCCTACAACAATAATGCAAAGTTGGAATGCAGACTCGACTACAAACCTAGACTCAACCAATATCCGGTACGTGGCGGAGGTATGATCCGAAGACCGAACTCACGCAAGTGTGCAACCTTCCCAATAGGCGTAACCTATCGTTCAGGGAGCACCTTTTGATATACTGGGTAAAGGGTGAAATGCAGCCTAAGACCGACTACCTTAGACTCAACCTGGCTATGATACCAATTTGGTGCGGGACGGGACGCGAACCTGGGACTCTAGCTCGCGGACGTCCTTAAGCGAGAGAAATGCGTGGATCTGCGCGGTTGAGGAACCGGCAATGAGTCGAGGGTATCGACTTTTTCGCGTGCTCGGATTGAGTCACGGGACGGGTTCCACTCACTCACTCTCATATCGGTGATAAAATTATAACGAGCTAGGACCTATCGCATGCGAGCAGCAGCATATGAAAATATATACGAGTAAAGCAAATGCCAAAGAGGGGAGAGGAAACGATACCTCCACGCTCCGGGCGTGGGAAAGACGACCCCGACCGAAACTCGTACTCCCGGTACACAGTAAATAAATAATTACAGCAATGAATTTAATTGCCCACTCCATGCAGGGAGGAAAAGGGCTACAATGGGACCCGGGAGTAGCAAACTCGGGTTGACGGGCTGCAAGCCGGAAGGGCTTTCGGGCCGAAGACGGGCTGCTGGTCTGACTCAGCACTGTTCAAACTCGGTTCAGCCTGCTGGATAGCGTACAACGACCTCCAAAGGGATGACGTCCTCCTAGGATCTTCTGAAGGCGGCGCTTGGCTGGGACGATGGCGGGACGTCTCAAGTCGACTCCCTGAAGTGGCGGTCGCTGAATCTGACTTGTGATAATTTATTGGGAATTATTTCCCAACACCTTTTACTGGCCTAGCTCGGAGCAGGATTGCGCGCCTCCACGAAAATAATTGTTTCGCCAAGATCTGGTGTCGGATCGAGGCGAGATTGGCATCGTTGGAAAGCAGACTTGAAAACATAGAATTATTTTAGATCCATCCAACAAGCGGGTTGGAAATGAAAAACTCTGTGGGTTGTAGTCTTTTTCTGGATCGGAATTACAGACACACAGGACAGAATAAGATCTGCCTGAAGATGAATTTTGACTGACAGGGGACTGGTAGATCTAGACTCTAAGAAAATTAGAGGTGGGAGAGGGGGATGTGAGGAACACGTATGATTTTTTTGGGAATTTTTAGAGAAGACTTAGTGGACGGGAAAAATACAACAACCACACAATATCTCGCAGATCTGCTGATTGGCAGACTGTCAGGGGTGGAACTAAAATACGGGAAAAAATACCAAGTGGTGGCGGATTGACACAAAATTTATATGGATGGAAAGCTAACACAAAGAGGAACAATCCCTCAAAATTTTAGCTCGATCAGAGTTGGGATATGGGAGAACCAACCTATTCTTTAGCTTGCTGTTCTGGATCTCGGAGTTCAGGATAGCTGGGTAAAGAGATGGTTGTGGTGGCTCGTCAGCGGCACGAACGGAGGCGGCGCCAGCGGTGGCTGGAAGTCGCATCTAGCAGAGGTGATATACCTTGGAATCCACGAAGGTTATGGCTTTACACCATAGAAATCAGAGCACTCCAGCTCTAAGGGGAGAGGGGAGATAGGGGGTGCCCAAGGCTCCTTGCAATTTCACATAAATTCTTCTCATTAAATTCCACCAAATGGAAAATACAAGGGTTATATAGTAATATATAAAAGACGTAAACTACCCCTAGATCTAGGGTTTGGGAGGGACAAATGGGGAATGGGATAATTAATCCCCCATGTGGTCAAATGACAAAAATAAATAAAATACAACATAAATATAATATATTAAAGGGGTGCGCCCCTTTGAAAATGGGGTATCAAGTTGGAATTTTCTTCCTTCCTTGTCTCCTTAGTCCAAGTCCAACATTAGATTTTGAACCAGCCCCACATGGGCTCTAGATCCTAGGTGGACCAATGGGAAAGAGGGTGGGGGCCCGGCTGGACCTACTCACATTTTACATAGAAACCCAACGACCTTTTTGTAAAGAAACCCAAAGATTTCTAATGACTAACCCTTTGACTTATAATACCATATAATTACAAACCCAATTAGCTAAGGATATAAATGTAAACAAAAGGACATAAATGTAAAAATAAAATGTTAGTGGTCGGTGTTGATTCCCATCAGCTCCCCACGGGGAAGTGCTCGGCCTGATGAATTCTTTCTTCAAAAGCTCCATCAGTTGCTCTTTTAACTCTTTGAGCTCGGCGGGGGACATCCTATAAGGTGCCTTAGAAACTGGACTCGCACCAGGGACAAGGTCGATGGTGAAGGCTGTGGATCTATTTAAAAATTCACTAAAAAATAATAAAAAACATATGTGATAAAATGTGGGAAAGGGGGAAAAAGGGGCATACATGGATGCAATATGGAGGGTGATCGCCAGATACCGCGAGCCTCAAAGGACATAACAAATAAATAATGGAGGGATCGCGAATATAAATACCTCAAAAGGATGCAGAAAATGTGGGCGACTTCCTTCCCTTCCTACCGGCCGGCCGATGGAGGGAGTTCTTCTTTGATTACCCTTGCAAGAAACAACACCAACAAATAAAATAGGAATTAGAAGACCGAGTGTGCATTATCAATCCCAAATATAAATGTAAGCATGAAAAGCATGTGACCGAACACACCTTGTTGGGTGTTACCCCTTTAAACCCCAATGCAATGGGTAGGGAAATTTATGATGATGAATGAAGTATATATATAAAAAATAAAGGATAAAGTGTGCAAGTGTTGCACTGTTGGCCTCAACGTGGTTGAGAAAATGAAGGTAAAAATATGTAAAATATGATGCATGCAGCGGTTAATGCAACAGACGAAAACACAGAGAATATAGAATATAGAGAGGAAAGAAGGAAAGCCTGGGTAGTTTTCTCCTTGGCTTTTTGATTGCGTTCGGGAGGGAGTTCTTAGTGGATGAAGTCTTTGATGCAGAGAAGCTCCCACCTTTAGCCAAGAAAACGGCAGCACCTCCCCCCTGTAAATTAAAAAAATCTCCTTTCAACAGAGCCGCATGGAGCTTTTTATAGAGGGAGAGATGCGGTGGTTTTAATCCGAGTAAAATTAGGATGATCCAATTTTAATAGGAGATAAACATTGGAAAGAATTCTCCCAGTCATGGAAAGCCATTAGAGTCCTTTCCGAAGTGGAAAGGTGCTCAAAACAGAGAAAGAACGGGGTTTGGGACGGTTCAAAAATCTGGAGGAAATGACGACCCCTCACGCAGTCATTATTTGAAATAACGACATCCGAAGTGTCGTGAATCAAAAAAAATCTGAAAAATGCCAAAGAGAAATGACGCCCCTTGTTCGGGCGTCATTTGAAATAACGCCCCCGTGAGGGGAGCTATTTCAATTTCTTCAGAAAAAGGCCATTTTCATTTCTTATTATTTTTTGTCATTTTTTCGGTGGACGTGCATCTAACTGTGCTGATTCTAATTCTTATTTTTTCGTATTTTTCTGACACCCGGAAGCCCACTAAAACACCCATGAAAGAGGGCCAGAAATATAATATAAAATACTAACCAATTGAAATGACGAACCCTTACGAGACGTCATTTCCTTTTGAGATTTTATTATTTTTTTTTAATCAAATGACGCCCCCCCTCATGCCGTTAATTCCTGAAAAATTGATAAAAGTGGAGAAAAATACCCAGAAACTCTAAAAAATATTGAAAAATGGACGCCTCCTCAAAGAGGCGTCATTTCCCTTTTTTATTTTTTTAATATTTTTTTAAATTAAATGACGTCCCCCCCTCATGCCGTTAATTCTTGGAAAATCCGTAAAAATAGAGAAAAATATCTAGAAACTCCAGAAAAATAGGGAAAGATAAGAAAAAGTAGAAAAAAGGAAAAAATCAATAAAAATGGGAAAAATCACTCAAATAAAGTTAATTTGAGGGTTGAATTGGGACATTATGAGGCAATATGAGATGTGCTCACAGTAATGTCAATTTTAGCGTGTCTACAGCTGTCCCACCTTGGCGTCTACTTTGTAAGGGAATAGAGTGAACTGAAAAGTAGATGTCAAGGTGTGATGAAACACACAATCAACATCACCTGGTGAGAATTGAATCAAAAGCTCGAGATGAAGCAATCTCGGGAGATTCAATGAAATCAACGATGTTTGGATAAAAGAGGGAGTGAATGTGCACGCGGGCACGAGGGAGATAAAAGAAGATGATCAACTTCCAGCGCGGTGGAAGTATCCCAAGTCACAAACCTGTAAGTTTCGCCAATGGAGAGCGGTTACCAGCCAATGTGGACGTGCTGCAGCCAAGGCGGATCTAAGGAAAAAGAGAGTGAAAGTAGAGTATAGAAATCCAAACAAAGAACTTTCGAGAAAATGACCCAAAATAGCGACAAAAACGAACCGAGGATTCAATTCAGTAATGAATATTTCAAATCTGGCAAGATTAAGATCAATTTGACTCTCCAAATCAGCTTATCAGAATAATTTTTCAACGTTAATTCAAAGTCCTATATGAATGCATGCTGGGTTTAAAAGAAGAAATCAAAATAAATGAAAATATAAGATAATCAAGGATAATGTTGCTAAACTGTCAAGACTGAGTCAAGAAACTGATTTCGCGAGTTGATACTAAGCCGAAGCCCGTTTATCCGTGCATCAACTCGTAAAAGGGAACCATCGTTCCCAGTCTTGGACGGCTCAATGGCCTATCCGTGTGACTAAGACTCCTCTGGAATCATCATTATTTTTGATGAAGGGGAACTCAAATTCCAGATTTACCAAAGCCACAAGGTCCTTGATATAATCTAATAGCGTAGATAACATATAGTAAGAATGCATACAGGGAAGATGGTGGAGCAATGAGCATGAGGAAACTGAGAGATGAGGTGCAAGCATCGTGTGACTTGAGTGATGATGCCCAGACGGTGGGACCAAAGAAAACTTCTTATCCTGCGCTCAAAAATTTCATTAGCCAAGATATAAAGATGCATAAAGCAATGCGTAAGCAATAGAGCGATGAAAGCAACCATAGCATATATGAAAGCATGAATCATAGCATTGATAGCATGTAAGTATAGTTATGAATAACGTAGCTAGTATAGCCGAAGTGTAGCAGCAAAGCATGGATAGTACAACATTGATCATAAAGCATTATTGTTGGTTATATTATTTAAGCTCCGAGGATGATAAACTTGGCCAATCGAGATTTGGAGTTGAGAGATCAAGATCCAATAATGCTCAGTGGCAGAGTGATCAAGTGAAATCAGCAGGAGTTTATTAAAAAGATTTGGAGATGAATAATCGGAGTAATGCGCAGCATGGTAAATCATGAAGATGTGATCATTGTGAACATGGGGAGAATCAAAAGGTAGATAGCAATGAATGAAGAGGACTCATCCCGCGCTCCTGGTCCTTGCAAAGGAATTGTCCCTGCAAAAAATACCATTAATACAATGCAATTTTTTTTGGATTTTTGGAGTATGCAAATTTTTAGGGGTTTTGAAAAGTATTCCAAATATTTATGGATTTTGAGAATATTTGAAGTTTTATGGATTTTTGAGAATATTCAATTTTTTTGAATTTTTTTTTTAAAATATTTAAATTTTTGGATTTTTGAGAACATTTGAATTTTTGATGAATTTTAGAATATTTGATTTTTTTTGGATTTTGGAAATATTTGAATTTGAAAATTTGAGAATATTTAATTTTTTTGGATTTATTTACTTTTTTTTGACGACAGCTATATGATGGGTAGACTTGGGATGCACAGACCTTGGGGTGGAATGCACCGACCTAGCTTAGACTGAGGATGGAAATGCATCGACCTAGCTTAGACTGAGGATGGAAATGCATCGACCTAGCTTTGGAAGGAGGCTGCACCGACTTTGTGGCTGAAGAGCTGAGGCTGCACGGACTTTGATTAAACTAGGGTTGCATTGACTGGAGGACATTGCACCGACCCTGGAGTGTGGCTGGACTGGGGAAAATGCACAGACCCTATGTATGCTAAGACTGGGAAATGCACCGACCCTATGTATGCTAAGACTAGGCAAATGCAAAGATGCACCGACCTTGAGCTAAGACTTGGCAAATGCAAAGATGCACCGACCTATATGGCTAGACACAATGCACAGACGTTGGCTTTGGCTTGGAAACATGCTTGGACTTATGGCTTAGGCTTAGGGAAAACATGCTCAGATCTTGGATGGAAACATGCTTGGACTTATGGCTTAGGCATATGGAAAACATGCTCAGACCTTGGAGAAACATGGTTAGACCTTGGATGGAAACATGCTTGGACTTATGGCTTAGGCTTATGGGCTGGAGAACGCGATAAAATTGTGAGACGGAAATCTGTGTCTGTACAGAAGTCGCTATTTAATGAAATAGCGACCTTCTGAAAGGTCGTTCAATCACACTTTATATCAGAATTTTCATGAAAATAATGAAAATTAACGACACTGTATAAGGGCGTTAATTCTAGGATTTTTCAGAAATTAATGTATATGATTTCAAATAGCGACTGTGTACAGTGGCGTTCATTCTTTGAATGACATCCTGACCTCGGTCGTGCATTCATAATTTTCAATACATTCTCCATTTACTGGTTATTTACAAATTTGCGCCCTTGTGTGAGGGCGTTCATTATTTAAGTAGCGACTAAGGGAATGTCGCCCATTCTTTGTCTGATGATACACATCGGACAGATACGATCATAGACACATATTACTATTCACAGATTGAGAGTTCACAAAATCAAGAAAGTAAAGACATGAATAGACAGAGAAAATTATTAGGAATCCAGAATCATATTCATGCATTAATGATCACATCAGGTTACATAGTTATTAATTTTTAACATGTCATGTTTATTAAATTGCAATAACGAATTAGCGACTATTTGCGCGGGCGTTTATTGAATAGGAGCCCAGGCCATGGTCGCTATTTACAAAAACTCAGAAAACTAAATAGAACTTCGTGATTCAATGATATAAGACCTATATGCATGAAATTACTGTGATTAATAGGTTGGGCTTCATAACTTGAGAACACCTACCTTTTGTGGCTTGGTTCGGACGACGAACGAGAAGATAATAAGAGTTTTGCAGCAGCAAATGGCCAACGCAGAAGGGACGGAAGAGGTAGCAGCAACAACAACTGCAAGGAAAAAGGAGACGGTAGCAATCTCACTGCAGGCTTCCTCTTTCTACTTGGTGGCCAGATGAAGAAGGCCCAACACTCGATCATGGAAGAAGAATATAAACTGCAGCAATAGCATCAACGGCAGGAGGCTTACTCCTTCGTGCAGTAGCAGTCGAACGAAGTCGAAGGAGAAAAAGTAGCACTTCTTCACGGTGACAACAATAGGAAGAAGTAGGATGCAACTATCCTCCCTCTCGTATGGCAGCAGGAGAGATGACGCAAGGAACTAATACGAGCAACTGCAGTACGTAGGAGAGAAACCCAGCACTCTTCTCTTCACGTATAGAAAATAGAGGAAGATGACAATGCAGGTTTGCTTCGAACGTAACACTAGCCTTGAACCCGTTCGATGTTTATCCATATATATAGAGATTAATATCTCTGATTCCTATTGGGATTTAAGCTTCCATGTAAAGAATCCTAATGGGTTTATATTTCCCTATGCATATCCTATTGCTAAAACACCAGCCGCCATCGATGGAAACCCTAAGCTATTACATGTTCGAACGTGATAAAGTGTTAAGTTTATAACACAACCCTTCTATTATGTGTATATACATATATATCATAAGCTCCCCTTTTCTACCGTGGGAGAGGTTATGAGTTGAAGGCCCAATAAGTGTATATTCTTTGGAAGGTTTACGCAAAAAGGTTTCTAAGGCTTGGCCCATTAGGCTTATTGAGTAGAGTAGGTACGGGAGGCCCTAATGGGGTTGGGCTTTTATTATTTGTTTGATTTGGCCCTTGTCTTTTATTTATTTAGGAAATTTTCATTCCTATAATTTATCCGGGTTGCTACACCCTCCCCCACTTAAAAGAATTTGGTCCCCAAATTCAATTGCATATAGACATGGAGGGTGTAGTATACTTACAATGTGGAAATAGGTCGGGGAATCTATTCTTTATAGATTCTTCAGTCTCCCATGTGGCTTCTTATTTTGAGCACTTGCTCCATTGAACCTTGACCATGGGAATTGTCTTGTTCCTTAGTGCACGAACATCACGATAAAGGATCTTCCATGGTCTTTGTCTATAAGTGAGATCCTTTTGTATCACCAGGTTGTCATGATCTATGACGTGAGACAGATCATGAACATACTTCTTGAGCATAGAAATATGAAATACATTGTGCACTTCGGATAGTTGCGGAGGCAAGGCGATCTGATAGGCAACCTCGCCAACTCATTCTAGCACTTTGAAGGGACCGATATATCTTGGTGTAAGCTTGCCCTTAACACCAAATCTTCTAATTCCTCACCCTGGAGAAACCTTAAGAAAGACGTGATCTCCCACTTGGAATTCCAGGTCTGTCCTTCTAGTATCGGCGTAACTCGTTTGTCTAGATTGAGCCATTTGGAGTCTCTCTCTTATGAGTTGAAACTTTTCGGTAGTATCTCTTACCATGTCCGGGCCTAGTAGTTACTTTTCGCCAACTTCGTCCCATCATAAGGGTGATCGACAACTCCTTCCGTACAATATCTCGAAAGGTGTCATTTGAATACTTGCCTGGTAATTGTTGTTATATGCAAACTCGACCAGGGGTAGATGATCATGCCAGCTTCCACCGAAATCATTAATACAAGCTCGTAGCATGTCTTCTACAACTTGATTTGTTCTCTCGGTCTGACCATCCGTTTGAGGATGAAAAATTGTACTAAAGTTGAGTCTTGTCCCCAACGAATGTTGTAGACCCTTCCAGAAATGAGAAGTGAAACGCGGGTCTCGGTCAGACACGATAGAAACAGGAACTCCATGCAGTCTGACAACTTCATTGATGTATAAGGCAGCAAGAACATCAACTGACCATCGGCTCTTGATTGGCAGGAAGTGAGCTGACTTGGTCAATCGATCTATGATGACCCATATTCCATCATGTCCTCCTTTAGATTTAGACAGACCCATTGTAAAGTCCATACCGATATCCTCCCACTTCCAATTAGGAATATCCATAGGATGTAGCTTATGTTGTGCCCCTGTGGTCATTTGAGTCATTTGACATTCATGGTTTTGATAATGGCTAAACACGATAAGTCATTGATGTTTTCCACTCTCATATGACTGAAATACTTGATGCTTTTTCATGACAGATAAGCCAAGGAATGGAGTGGAGATGGCAAAAGTGAAAGCCCAATGATCGCTCCCAAGCAAGGATGAAAATCCCTTCTAAAAGCAAGAGTTGACACTTCATATAGCCAAGACGGGGCCGTGCACACTTGGCTTCAATGTCCAAAGGTCTAAAGAGTTTGATGCCACAGACTTGAATGGACTGCAAACAGGTTTAAGGTGTTAAATGAAGCAAATTTGGGAAAATTCCAAGTTTCGGTCGACCGCGGTCATGTATCGGTCGACCGGAATTTCCAGCAAGGAAAATGCTACAGAAAGTCTCAGTAGAGGTCGACCGCACAGAAGGTCCAGTCGACCGACCCAAGGTCCGGTCGACCGCCCCCCACCTGCCGGTTGACTGATTTTCTCAGCAACGAATTCTTCAGTTCTGTAAATTTTTCGATCGACCGACCCATACTTTCAGTCGACCGGAAGCCCCGATGCAGCAATGTTTGACTTCGTTTTCTTAACGTGGGCAGCCCCATTTCTTAGATTTGTTTAGTCCTAAAGTCACCTAACCTACCATGATTTGTGGATCTGGTCTAGGACTTGTCTATGACCATTTAAAGAGATAAAAATAACACAAAGGGGGTTTGAAACCCTAATGAATCAAAGGGAGATCAAGAGAGGCTAGAGGAGATTGTCCAAGGGAAGAAGAAGAGGGTATTGTAGCCGTGAACATTACTTCGTGCAGAAGTTCTTCATCCATTCCTAGGTGTTTCAAGCTCATATCCAAGCTAGCAACTTCCAAGGCAGTGTACAAGCAAGCAAGGCTATCAAGGTGATCTAAGGAAGCTGATTTCACAAGGCTTTCAAGGGAGATCAAATCTGCATCCATAATCCTCTCCATCAACTCAAGGGGATCCAAGGAAGATCACTTCGCAAGGAAGAAGAAACCTCTATTTCAGACAAGATCTTCTCGACATTAGCATATCTCCACACCTTGTTTGAGCATTTTCATCTTGTTCTCTTTTCATTTTGTTCAAGCTATTGAAACTGAGAATCGTCCCTACCGTGGTTAGTAGGAAGGCAGTTGGAAGGTGATCCAATTTGCGGTGTTGTCGTCCCTACCGGTGGTTAGTAGGAAGGCAATCGGAAGTTTTCTGATTTGCGGTTTGGTGCGCTGCACTAGTGAAGCCTCACCGGGTTTGGTGAGGGGTGGACGCAGGACTGAGGATTCAGTCTGAACCACCTTAATATCTTGTGTGTTGTGGTTTGATTGTGCGATTATTTTGTGCTAGATGCATGCTTAGGTTCAATCTTTATTTTACTTGTGCATTTTGCTAAGCCAATCGTTGTGTGCTACGCTAAGCTTGTTGTATTCCGCTGCAATTTTCTTTATCTAGTTTTAAAGAGGGGTGTTCTGCGAAAAGAGGGGCATATCTATTCACCCCTCCCCTCTAGATCCGCCATCCACTACTCAACAAGTGGTAACAGAGACTAATAACTCATTATGGGGTCCAACGATCTTGAGAAAAACGGTGGATTATCGTCCAAGGGTTTATTACCTGAAGGACATTCTGTGAATAGGCATCCTTATTTCACTGGAACTAATTATCCTTATTGGAAACAACACATGCAGGTATTCATTCGCGCCCAAGATTACGAACTCTGGCGAGTGATCAGCAAAGGTCCGTATGAGCTTACGAATGATGAGGAATTGTGGACCAAAGAACAGATAAGAAAATCCACTATCAACTGAAGTGCTAGACACTTCATGCAATGCTCACTCCATCCAGTAGAATTCTCAAGAGTAGCCACCTGCGCAACTGCAAAAGAAATGTGGGACATGTTAGAAGTGATTTATGAAGGAATTGTTGTGACCCCTCTGCGTTGATGATGTTGACTTATGCTTAAAACATCTTGTTTTGATTGATTGGCAACTGCTTATGCTTTGATGAAATTGTTTTATCAGATTGTCTATGTGTTCTATGCATCTTACAGGTTTACACATAGCACACATACTCAAAGTATACACATTGCATGTGTCTGTTAAGAAGTCCATACATCGTTCATTCATGTGCACAGCTCGTGGACAAAGTCTATACATTGGACTTGAGCATATAGGAAATCTGCACATTGCATGTGAGCATCATGCTAAGTCTATACACTGCAGGGTAAAACCCAAAGTCTAGACATTGCTGCATTGCATGCTCGAGTTCAAAGTCTATACATTCATTCACTGTAGCTTGCATTGCATAAAGTCTGTACAGCCGATCGTCTTTCTCAACGTCTCAATTGGACTAAGACTACAACGGCTAAGTATGTACATTGCATCGTCTCAGTCAAGTCTGTACAACCGTCTGCATTGGTTCAAGTCTAGACATTGCACTGTTACATCCACCGTCTCACTCAACGTATTAGGCTTGCAAAGTCCATACATTGGTCGGTGGAATGTCATTACATTGGCTTCAAGACTCTCGAGTCTATACATCCACAGTGGAACCCCAAGTCTGTACATCGCATCATATTGTTCATGCAGTGTCTTGGTGAAGTCTATACATCGTTTCACTGTACAGGTCCATACATTGCATTGCATTGGCTAAGTGTGTACATCGTCCGTCTCATTTAGAGTCTAAGGCAAAGTCTGTACAGCCATGCGTCTCAAGTTGCGTCTCAATGCAGCGCCTTGTTGAAGTCCAAGTCTGTACAGTGGACCGTCTCAATTAGCGTCATATACATTGGAGCAAAGTCTGTACAGCCATCAGCGATCTTCCAAGTATATACATCCGTTGTCTCAATTTGCGTCTCATTGGAAGTCCATACGGTGAACTATGCATCCTTCGTTGAACTTCCAAGTCTATACATTGAAGCAAAGTATGTACAGCCATCAGTGATCTTCCAAGTATGTACATCCAACTGTTCATCTTCGAAGTCTATACATTGAAAGTTTTACCTACGTTTTCCTTCAAGTCTATACATCGGAAATTTTACCGTCGTTTCCCTTGAAGTCTATACACTGATCGCTTTACCGTCGTTTCCATTGGAAGTCCATACATTCGCTGCTTCTTTGTTCAAGCCTATACAGCCTTTCATTTTGAAAGTCTATACATCGGGAAGTCTTCACATTGGCTGTTGAATGATATTCAAGTCTACACATCGGCACTATAGCATGCATTTCGTAAAGTCTATACATTGCATGCTTCACTCAAAGTCTATACACTCGTGAGTGTTTCATCAAGTCTATACATTGGATGCTGTTCTTCAAAGTCTGTACATCGCATTTGTGTTGAAGGTTGCCTAAGTATGTACAGCCGTTGGCTTCTTATATGAAGTCTACACATTGGGGTAAAGTGTATACATTGTTGTTTGCATTGTAAAGTCCATACATTGAAGTCTATACGTTGGCTTTGAACTAAAGTCTATACAGTGCACTTCATTTCAAAGTCTATACAGAGTTCGATACTTAAATAGATAATTCTATTTCATCTATCTGACAGGGATTCTTCGAGAAGCTCTATGACGGCACGTGATCCTAGGAAGGATGAGGTGCCCAGATGAGGACACATGGGTGTAGCCCAGCCAGGATGCTGCCAGGTGGTCGAAATGTCTCGGTTCTGGCAAAACTCCTTAGGCGGGAAATGTGGAAGCCACGCGCCGTTATCCACCTGCTGCTTATAAAAGGAAGTCTTCATCCAACAGATGAAGACTGATCGAAGAAGTTGGCAAAGTCCATACAGTGAGTGAATAGCAGCAGAGAGCCACCGATCCACACAGAAGAAGAAAAAGAGAGAAGAAGAAAAGCAGAGAAGAAAAGAAAGAGGGATAGGAGAGATGTGTTGAGAGAGTGAGATTGAGAGAGCGTTTGTTCGAGAGGTTGTGTCTCAGTCTCGTGGTTCAGAAACCAGAGCTGAGCATTGCTCATTAGAGCTACTTTCCCATTTGGGTTTTCATTTTCGTTTTGCTTCTGTCTTTCATTTCTGAATTTCTGTTTCTTCAAGCTGTGAGTCAGCGGATTTGCAGTGGAAGTCTCCACTGGACGGGTTAAGCTGTATTTCCCAGCAGTTGCAGAGGATATGTTCCTCTGGTCGGCAAGCTGTAGTGCCCAGCGAAGCTGTGTATCGGCGGTTATAGGCCAAGCTGTATTGCCCAGCGGACGCAAGCTGTGTTGCGCAGCAGTAAGCCATACTCGGTTGAGTGTGGGGTGGATGTAGGTCTTTGACTGAACCACCTAAAAATATTGGGTGTCTTGTGTTTGTGTGATTGTCTATGAACTGTGTGCGACTGGTTGTCTTGTTTATTTTAAGAGCTTGATTCGCTTCTGTTGAAATCTAGTATCCGGGTTAGTGATTTAGCAGATTTGCTTATATTCCGCATTTGAACCTTACATTGGTTTTTTAAATAGGCATTAGATCTATTCACCCCCCCTCTAGATCCACATTTCATGGAGATAGACTGCGTCCATCTAACTCAACACTTGGTATCAGAGCCACACTCTTCTACAGGAACTCATCGCCCGAAGAGAATAGGCAGAGATGGATGCTCGAGGGATGATAGCTGAAGGTCACTCAACAACGAAGCCTCCATTCTTCGATGGATCTAACTACGCATACTGGAAGAATCGTATGCAAGTGTTTCTGAGGGCTAAGGATTACGAGATCTGTAAGGTTGTCAGCAAGGGACCTTATGAGCAGTCCCCGAATGAAGATGTCTGGACCAAGGAGGAGATCAGAAGGTCCACGCTGAATTGGAGTGCCGTAAACGCCATCCAGTGCTCTCTGCACCCTACCGAATTCTCCCGCATATCAGCCTGCAAATCAGCCAAGGAGATGTGGGATGCATTGGAAGTCATTCATGTGGGTACATCTCAAGTAAAAGAGCAGAAGGCCAATCTTCTTGTATCCGAATACAAAGCCTTAAAGATGAAGCAGAACGAGACCATCAGCGAAATGTATGCTCGGTTGACTGTCATTACCATTGGTCTCAGAGGTCTAGGGAAACCTCAGATTGATGCGGGACGAGACACGGACACGACAAGCTCGCGATCGTCCCTTGATGAGGGAAGCGTCGGACGTGCACGGTTGAGAAACCGGCAAGAGCTAGGGTGGTCGGCTCGCACTTTCGTGCCCGGATCGGGTCACGGGACGGTCTCGCTCACTCTCTCGCAGCAGCAGTGATATGAAAATAAAGCGAGCTAGATATCCCTACACATGCTCTCTAGCAGTGGCATAAACAAGCATATATGAAATAAGCGAAATGCCAAGTGTAGGAGCGAAGACGATACCTCCACGCGCTCGGCGTGGGGACGACGGACCCGGCCGAAACTCGTACTCCCGGAACAATATTACACAATATTACAGAAATGTAAGCCGCTGCCCACTCCACGTAGGGAGGTAAAGAGCTACACAATGGGGTCCGGGAGGACCGAATTCGGGTTGACGGGCGGCTTCTCGCGTTGATTCGGCAACGCCCGAACTAATGACGGTGGGGCCCACGTGCTGTCCTGAGGGGCCGTGTGGGACCCGGGTCACCGCTGTGGTGGGGGACACTGATGGAAGCGATCCCCGGGCTGGCGGCACGCTGGAACGATGATCGGAGGCCGGGCGGCTCCGGCCGGCACCCGTCGGGAAAACTTCCCACGGATCTGCAGTTTCTGGTTTTCAGCGCGCTGTCCGGCGAGAACGGACGCTGCGGTCAGATCCGATGTCGGATTGACACAAAATTAGCGCCGTTGGAAAGCTGACTCGAAGTACTTCAATGTAGGCCTAGAGATCTGGCATGGATCTTCGCTGATCTGGACTTGTGGAATTTACAACCTCCTGTTGTACAGTAACTGAACACTCAGATCTGTAGAGCTGATCTCTGATAACTGCCGTTTACAGTTAGGAGGACCTTGGATTCAGACTTTGACTTCTTCATGAAAGTTGTAGGATTTTGAGTTGGGAAGATGGCAAAGTTGGTTTGGACACGTTTGGAGATGTCTATGAATTTATATGATTTGTTTACTGGATGAAGGTCGAATCTGAGATCTGGCTGGAGGTACTGTAGCTCCGGGAGAACATGAATTTTGAAAAATAGGTAAAAGACTCAAAGGATGCTTGAATACTCCGGCGGATCCATCACCGTGCCAAGTAACGCGGGTACGCTCCACTCCAAGCGATCGTCACCTGCTCATTCCATATATACTCGATATACGAACTGCTATGGGCTAAAGGTGGTCACTCCGAAGGGGCACTCTCAAAAGGGAAGAAAACAGCTCGAAGACTCACTAGGAATCACCGCTGAGTCCCTATAAGTGACTGATCCGGGTATAGATGTCGAACCGATCCCATACTCATCAAGTGCGTCCACTCGCCTCTTACTCATAAGAGAACGACAACAAGCTTGCACAAGACACATGCAGACTCACCATACAATACACACAAATCATGCAAACAAACCACACAAAATAAACCATACAAGGAAAACACACCGACTCATATATGACCCTAGACACACCTAATGTTAGTCCGACCCGTACATGGGTGACGGCGGACCAGGACACCCGAATGTGTGCCATGCATGCATCTGACATAACCGGTGGTTGACATCATACGGAAATCCTAGACCTCCTAAGGTGGGCCATGCATGCATATGGGATGTGGATGTGGGAGGGCCAAGAGTATCTCCCCTAGATGATGGTGTATCTTGTATGGGTACGGGCTTGGTGGGCATAGACGACCCGGCCCGTGGGGAAGGGGTGTGGTAGCGGACTCCCTCGAAGAAGTGAAGTGAATGTGGAGGGTCTAAGGATCCACTAGGGAGTGGGTCAAAGGGATCAAAGAAGGTATGACCCCTTATGGTGGGTTCCCACAAGTCACGGTCCCACGTGTAGAAGTTTTGAAGGTGCGGATAGTCACCTTCTTGAATTGTGACGGGTGGGACGGGGATCATAGGCAAGAAGTATGATTCCTCCCTCGGACAAAAGGGTATGAATTCGGGCTCGTCCGGTAGCGGGAGAAGTAGAAGAACCTCCGTGGTGACACAACCCACGGTGCACTCGGAGGTAATGGACCCTATGGCCGGATGGGTGAAGCTAAGACTAGCGGGTTGGTCAAAGCCTCGGGCCAAAAGATGCGTCAACTCCCATTGTGAATCTAATCCCATGACAAGATCATCCAACGTATCAACATGGTGACGAGATCGAAATGTGGTATGGAATGAGTTGACCGGCACTAGTGGTAGTGTGGGGTCCATTGACGGGAAGGGATGTGGGACCAAGCCATCCTTGAGCCATCTAAGAAGTGGCTCGGCTATGTAAAGTGTTCCCGTAAGAAACACGGGTGGCTCGGGCTTTGGTAGTTCCCACTTGGATGGTTTCGAATGAAGACCGAAGGTAGATAACAATGGAGCATCCATGGGTGGTGGAGTAGCTTGTGTCCTTTCCCACCAATCCGAAATCATTTTCTTTATTTCCTCTAAGGAGCGGGTTGGAGGAGGGACCTTGGGGTGGACTAGCTCCTTAACTCTCGGCTCGGGTGTGGGCCTTGGCTCGGTTATAAGCGGGACTTCCACTCGGTTGGAGGTACTTGAGGGGGTTGGGATGGGGGTGCCAAGGGGAGGTTGGTTGGAGGTGCTTGGGCTGGCCACTAGATTGGGGTTGCTTTGTTGGGCTTGGACAACGGTGAAAGGGTGGGGTTGGGTAGAGGTGTGGCCCACTTGATTGTGGGTGAGTTGGTGGGGTTGGTGAGTGGAATGACCTCCGTGGTTGGAGGTAGGTGGGCGGGGAACATATGCCCTCCTAAGCACTCTCTTCATTTCCCACCATGACTCGATGGGCCTTAGATTCCTATCCTCCCTCCAATATTTGATGTCCCTCCAAGTTGCAGCGGCTTCACCAAAAAGTCATCTTTTGGCAACATCGACTTGCATGGGCCCGTACATGATGTACACCTCGAAGTAATCATCCATAATGGCTTCCCATTCTAGATAGACACTCGGGTCATCGGACCCGTAGAAATCCCGGGTTTCGGGCCTCGTGGGGTGGTTCGGGTGGTCCTTCCATTTGAGATAGTATCGCCACCATCCGGGAGTTTGGGACTCCATGGGACACGGGGAAACTAGTGGATGGCCATGCCGACACTCGGACCAAAACACTAGACACGACACTAAGTAATGCAAAGTTGGGATGCACTAACTAATGCACACTAAGGACCCTAGACGTAAACCAAGACTCGGTACGGGGCGGAGACAATCGACCCGAAGGTCACTCGCACAAGTGTGCGGCCTTCCCGATAGGCGTAACCTAACAGTCGGACAACACCTTTTTATATACCGAGTAAAGGGATGTATGCGACCCAAAAACGACTCTTTTTGTTGTTTTTAAAAATATGATGATCCTAAACACGACTTAGACCGACTAATGACTACATGACACTCTTTTTTTTTTTTTGAATGCAAACACCCTAGACTCAACTTGGCTCTGATACCAAATTGATGCGGGACGAGACACGGACACGACAAGCTCACGATCGTCCCTTGATGAGGGAAGCGTCGGACGTGCACGGTTGAGAAACCGGCAAGAGCTAGGGTGGTCGGCTCGCACTTTCGTGCCCGGATCGGGTCACGGGACGGTCTCGCTCACTCTCTCGCATCAGCAGTGATATGAAAATAAAGCGAGCTAGATATCCCTACACATGCTCTCTAGCAGTGGCATAAACAAGCATATATGAAATAAGCGAAATGCCAAGTGTAGGAGCGAAGACGATACCTCCACGTGCTCGGCGTGGGGACGATGGACCCGGCCGAAACTCGTACTCCCGGAACAATATTACACAATATTACAGAAATGTAAGCCGCTGCCCACTCCACGCAGGGAGGTAAAGAGCTACACAATGGGGTCCGGGAGGACCGAATTCGGGTTGACGGGCGGCTTCTCGCGTTGATTCGGCAACGCCCGAACTAATGACGGTGGGGCCCACGTGCTGTCCTGAGGGGCCGTGTGGGACCCGGGTCACCGCTGTGGTGGGGGACACTGATGGAAGCGATCCCCGGGCTGGCGGCACGCTGGAACGATGATCGGAGGCCGGGCAGCTCCGGCCGGCGCCCGTCGGGAAAACTTCCCACGGATCTGCAGTTTCTGGTTTTCAGCGCGCTGTCCGGCGAGAACGGACGCTGCGGTCAGATCCGATGTCGGATTGACACAAAATTAGCGCCGTTGGAAAGCTGACTCGAAGTACTTCAATGTAGGCCTAGAGATCTGGCATGGATCTTCGCTGATCTGGACTTGTGGAATTTACAACCTCCTGTTGTACAGTAACTGAACACTCAGATCTGTAGAGCTGCTCTCTGATAACTGCCATTTACCATTAGGAGGACCTTGGATTCAGACTTCGACTTCTTCATGAAAGTTGTAGGATTTTGAGTTGGGAAGATGACAAAGTTAGTTTGGACACGTTTGGAGATGTCTATGAATTTATATGATTTGTTTACTGGATGAAGGTCGAATCTGAGATCTGGCTGGAGGTACTGTAGCTCCGGGAGAACATGAATTTTGAAAAATAGGTAAAAGACTCAAAAAAAATTAATAAAAATGGTGGTGGTAGGGAAAAATGGACAGAAACCACAGTGAAATTGGGAGGGCAAAAGAAATTCAAAAGGGTGGTATAAGGGGACGAACTCAAAGGTTCTGTCACTGTAGACAGAGACAGATCTGATTTGAGTTTGGGAAATGAACGAAGTGGAAACAATATGAAACGGGGGAATTTGGAGCTGCATTGTTTTTTGGGGAAGGGTCTATAAGGTAGGAACCAACTCTCAAAATTTGAAGTCGATCTGAACTCGTGGCTGACTTGAGGAATTTTCGAGATTCACCTCTGTCCAGCAAGATAGAACACCGAAATTGATCCCGTGGCGGCTCGAAGGCGACACGAACGGCGGCGGCGGCGGCACCGGTGATGATCAGAGGTTGAGAGGGGATGAAGGGAGGTAGAACCACTCTAGATCTGGGGTTGAAGGTGGAAGAACAGCAGGGGGAGAGGAGGGGCTCAAGAACACTCTTGATTTTCCAATAATTTTCTCTTCATTTCTTCATTAATCTCTAATGACACTATACATAGGCTTATATAGAAAATATCAAGGGGTGGGGGGGCTGATAATTTCGTGGGAAATATGTCATTTTCATCTCCCATGTGGTCAAAACTCAAAATAAATAAATTACATATGAATGGGCACTCCTTTGACTAGGTAGGTAAGGTAGGTGGCCTACCTTTGAAATTTTAACCCCTTTGTCTCCCATGTGGTCAATTAGCATTCAAACCTTCTAGATGGCCACCTAGGATGGTTGACCAGCCCCACATGGATGAGGTGGACCAATGGGGAAGGGGAGGGGGCCCCCTAGCTGGACCTACTACACATTTGCACAAAAACTCACACAATCCATGGGAATGACTCTTTGGCTTATAAAGCCTTACATTTGCGTACATACTTTCCCAAGGATATAAACACAAACTAAAAGGACATAAATATAAAATAAAAAGTACATGCTCGGCGTCGATTCCCATCACAGATAGAATATGATGTGGTGAGGAAGATTCTGCGGTCCTTGACTCATGCTTGGCACACGAAAGCTACAGTGATGGAGGAGTCAAGGGATTTGCGTAATACAAGAGCTGATGAGCTGATTGGCTCGCTAATGGCATATGAGATTAATATGCCAAGAACAGAAGAAGCTGATGCGGGACGGGACCACGGACACGATAAGCTAGCGGTCGTCCCTTAGCGAGGGAAGCGTCGGATGTGCGCGGTTGAACAACCGGCAGTGAGCTAGGGTGGTCGGCTCTCAATTGTGCCCGGATCGGGTCACGGGACGGTCACTCTCTCACTCGCAGCAGTGATATGATAAATTAAAAGTGAGCTAGGTAACCCTACATATGCTCTCTAGCAGCGGCATAAACAAGCATATATAGAAATAAGCGAAATGCCAAGCAAGGAGCGAATACGATACCTCCACGCGCTCGGCGTGGCGAAGATGGCACCCGGCCGAAACTCGTACTCCCGGGAACTTAATACATTAAGATTACAGCAATACAAGTAAGCCCACTTCATGCAGGGAGGTAACGGGCGACACAAGGGGGCCCGGGAGGACCAATTCCGGGTTGACGGGCGGTTTCTGGGCACGGCTTCGGCTTCGCGCGTACTCGTGCTAGTGGGGCCCATGTGTGGACCGGAGGGGTCGTGTGGGACCTGATGCCTCCTCTGGTGTGGGTACACTTGGGAAGCGCTCCCCTAGGATGGCGAGTTGCTGGAACGACCGCCGGACGCCGGGCGGCCCTCGGACGACGCTCGCGGGAAACCGGCCACAAGTCTGCACTTGCTGTCTTCTCGCGCGCTGTCCGGCGAGATCGGCTGCTGTGATCAACCCCGTCGTCGGAATGCAACGAGCTCGGCGCCGTTGGAAAGAGGACTCCAAATACTTCGACGTAGGGGCCTTCAGAAAAAATAATCAGATACGTATATCTGACTTATGGAATTTACACCCTTGCTGTAAACAGACCAGAACTGCAGGGGCAGGTTCTGACTTCTCTGAAAATCACCATTGACCGGTGGGAGGACCTTGGAATATGGAGATGAGTTCTTCGGAAAAGTTGAAGATCTCTGAGATAGAAAACCGGGACTATTTTTGGTTTTTGATTTGGATAGGAAATGGATTTTATGGGATTTTTTGAGTGGACCTGGGTCGGATCTGGGACACTGTGGAAAAATTGCTCACAAGAACTGGTACGAATTTTGAAAAATACCTGGAGACCTTATCAAAAATTAAGAAACTTCATGGTGGTAGACATATGTGGACAGAAGTCTCAGTAATTTTTAGAGCCCCAACAAAATTCAAAACATGGGTCGAACAAGGTAGACTCAGAACTGATGAACAGTAGACAGAACCTGGACAGAACTGAAATTTGAACTTGGACGAAAATCTAAAAATATCTAAAGGACGAATTTTTGCCTGAAATTTTTTGTGGCGGTAAGGGTTCAAGAGGGGAACCAACCCTGAAAATTGGAGCTTCAGAAGATGAGGGAAGAGAGAGAGACAATTCGGAGAAGAGAGGTCTGTCCAGAGTGGACAGAAAACCGAATTCGTTGGTGAAGACGCGTCGGCGGCGAGACGGCGGCGGCGGCGATCACCGGAGCTGCTTCAAAAGTTGGAGGGGATCAAGAGGGGAGGGATCTCACTCTGTAAATGGGCTGGAGGTGGAAGAACACCAGGGAGAGAGGGGAGAGGGGCACAAGCTTCAAGGAGGCAAAATGCTAATTTCTTCTTCATTAATTCTTTCCATAAGAAAATACAAGTATTTATATGAAAGGGTTCTAATCTAATATGAGCCCTTGGATCAAGGGTTGAAGAATGGAGGGTTGAGATGTGGTGTGAACACCACATTAAACCCAAATAAACTAATAGGTCCGCCCCCCCCTTAAAGAGGACAATTTGGAATTGTCTTCTTTATTTAATTCATGGTCCAAGTCCAAATTTGGACCATGGACCAGCCACCTTGGACCCAAGAGTCCATGTGGACCAATAAGGAGGAGGGAGGGGGCCCCTGCAGGGCCTACAAGCATATTTGCAAAGAAACCCAATGGCCTTTTGCAAATAAACCCACTAAGACCTACTATTGTGTACGCATATATCACAAGGGCGTACATACAAATACAAAAGGACATAAATGCAAACACAAAGTGAGCTGGTTGTCGCTGATGTCCCCATCAATTCTCCCCGGGTGGGAGGAACTCGACCCCGTCGAGCAAAGGGTGCGGCTGCTCAGGTCTCCGGCGGATCCATCACCGTGCCAAGTAGCGCGGGTATGCTCCACTCCAAGTGATCGGCACCTGCTCATTCCACATATATTCGATATGCGCACTGCTATGGCCAAAGGTGGTCACTCCGAAGGGGCACTCTCCACGGAAGGAAACAGCTCAAAGACTCACTAGGAATCACTGCTGAGTCCCTATAGGTGACTGATCCGGGTATAGAAGTAAACCGATCCCATACTCGTCAAGTGAATCGATTCGCTTCACACTCATTCGGGAACGACAACGAGCTTGCACCAGACACATGCAGACTCACCATGAACTGACACACGAAGGTAAACCACACAAACAATCGACTCAAAATCACCACACAAATAAACCACACAAAGAAAACACACCGACTCAACTATGACCCTAGACACACCTAATGTTAGTCCGACCCGTACATGGGTGACGGCGGACCAGGACACCCGAATATGTGCCATGCATACACTAGATGTACTCGATGCTTGACGGAATGGATGACTCCTAGACACCCTAAGATGTACCAATCATGCATTGGCGACCTATGGGATTTGGGTGGGGAAGGACTAGGAGATCCAAAACTACCCTCGCCATCATCCCTAGATGTAGAGACGGCGTGCCGACTAGGCCGAGGGGTATGGGTGGAATAGTGAACTCTTCGGAAGAGGTGGAGAGAATGTGATAGCTCGGGAGCTTCACAAGTGGAGGGGTCAAAAGGGTCAAAGAAGGTATGACCCCCGGAGATGGGTTCCTCCATGACACGGTCCCAATAGTGAAATTCTTGAAGGTGTGAAAGGTCACCTTCATCCGTCATAGTGAATGGGACGATGATCATGTGAAGAAGATAGGATTCCTCCCTTGGGCAAAAAGGAATGAAGTCGGACTCGGTCGACATCGGGAGGAGTAGAAGAATCTCCGTGGTGACACAACCCACGGTGCACTCGGAGGTAATGGACCCTACGGCCGGATGGGTGAAGCTACGACTAGTAGGTTGGTCGAAGCCTCGGGCCAATAAATGGGTCAACTTCCATTGCCAACCTAAACCAAGAATAAGGTCACCCAATGTGTCAACATGGTGACTAGATCGAAATATGGTATGGAAGGAGTTGACCGGCACTAAAGGGAGGATGGGGTCCATAGATGGAAAAGGAGGTGGGACCAAGCCATGCATGAGCCAACGAAGAAGCGGCTCGACTATGTATAGCGTCCCCGTAAGAAACACGGGTGGCTCGGGGTGAGACGGCTCCAAGCATAATGGTTCCGAATGTGGAGTGGACCGTTGGGGTAGGGTGGTTGGACATGTGAGGGTGATCTTGCCGGGTAGGTAAGGTGGGTATAAGGTGCAAATCCTCTTACCCCAGTCAAGATTGGCCCTTCTCTCTCCTAACCACTTTTGCCCTAAAATGATGCATGAACCAGCAAGTGTGCCGATCCTGCACCATGCACCATCGGTGTAGAGAACAGAGCCGATCCTCTTATAGAACTCAACACAAGCAAAATCACCATCGCGGATAATCTCGCCTGTCTTGGAGAGAGACTCCACGATGTCAAGAGAAACCCAATTATCCGACTCCCTATCGGTGAAATGGAGCTCCGTTGTGGACCCGTTGGGTAGAGCGGCTTTCATAATGAGAGGGGCAAAACCAAAGGCTCGGTCCATGAGGACATTCATTTTGGCCACAAAAGTTGACCACTCGGACGTATGGTCTTGGGGATCGGCCATGGGTAGTGGACATGGACATGCATACACACGGTGACAAGACACTAGACCGACTCTGCAAGTTTGGAATGCATGCACACTAAGGACCCTAGACGTAAACCAAGACTCGGTACGTGGTGGAGATAACCGATCCGAAGATCACTCGCACAAGTGTGCGGCCTTCCCGATAGGCGTGGCCTAACGTTCGGACAACACCTTTTGATATACCGAGTAAAGGGATGTATGCGACCCAAAACGACTCTTTTTTGTTGTTTTAAAAATATGATGATCTTAGACTCGACGTAGACAATGAATAATGACTAGACATAAATGACACTCTTTTTTTTTTGACACCCTAGACTCAAACTCGCTCTGATACCAAATTGATGCGGGACGGGACCACGGACACGATAAGCTAGCGGTCGTCCCTTAGCGAGGGAAGCGTCGGATGTGCGCGGTTGAACAACCGGCAGTGAGCTAGGGTGGTCGGCTCTCAATTGTGCCCGGATCGGGTCACGGGACGGTCACTCTCTCACTCACAGCAGTGATATGATAAATTAAAAGTGAGCTAGGTAACCCTACATATGCTCTCTAGCAGGGGCATAAACAAGCATATATAGAAATAAGCGGAATGCCAAGCAATGAGTGAATACGATACCTCCACGCGCTCGGCGTGGCGAAGATGGCACCCGGCCGAAACTCGTACTCCCGGGAACTTAATACATTAAGATTACAGCAATACAAGTAAGCCCACTCCACGCAGGGAGGTAACGGGCGACACAAGGGGGCCCGGGAGGACCAATTCCGGGTTGACGGGCGGTTTCTGGGCACGGCTTCGGCTTCGCGCGTACTCGTGCTAGTGGGGCCCACGTGTGGACCGGAGGGGTCGTGTGGGACCTGATGCCTCCTCTGGTGTGGGTACACTTGGGAAGCGCTCCCCTAGGATGGCGAGTTGCTGGAACGACCGCCGGACGCCGGGCGGCCCTCGGACGACGCTCGCGGGAAACCGGCCACAAGTCTGCACTTGCTGTCTTCTCGCGCGCTGTCCGGCGAGATCGGCTGCTGTGATCAACCCCGTCGTCGGAATACAACGAGCTCAGCGCCGTTGGAAAGAGGACTCCAAATACTTCGACTTAGGGGCCTTCAGAAAAAATAATCAGATACGTATATCTGACTTATGGAATTTACACCCTTGCTATAAACAGGCCAGAACTGCAGGGGCAGGTTCTGACTTCTCTGAAAATCACCGTTGACCGGTGGGAGGACCTTGGAATATGGAGATGAGTTCTTCAGAAAAGTTGAAGATCTCTGAGATAGAAAACCGGGACTATTTTTTGTTTTTGATTTGGATAGGAAATGGATTTTATGGGATTTTTTGAGTGGACCTGGGTCGGATCTGGGACACTGTGGAAAAATTGCTCACAGGAACTGGTACGAATTTTGAAAAATACCTGGAGACATTATCAAAAATTAAGAAAATTCATGGTGGTAGACATATGTGGACAGAAGTCTCAGTAATTTTTAAAGCCCCAAAAAAATTCAAAACATGGGTCGAACAAGGTAGACTCAGAACTGATGAACAGTAGACAGAACCTGGACAGAACTGAAATTTGAACTTGGACGAAAATCTAAAAATATCTAAAGGACGAATTTTTGCCTGAAATTTTTTGTGGCGGTAAGGGTTCAAGAGGGGAACCAACCCTGAAAATTGGAGCTTCAGAAGATGAGGGAAGAGAGAGAGACAATTCGGAGAAGAGAGGTCTGTCCAGAGTGGACAGAAAACCGACTTCGTTGGTGAAGACGCGTCGGCGGCGAGACGGCGGCGGCGGCGATCACCGGAGCTGCTTCAGAAGTTGGAGGGGATCAAGAGGGGAGGGATCTCACTCTGTAAATGGGCTGGAGGTGGAAGAACACCAGGGAGAGAGGGGAGAGGGGCACAAGCTTCAAGGAGGCAAAATGCTAATTTCTTCTTCATTAATTCTTTCCATAAGAAAATACAAGTATTTATATGAAAGGGTTCTAATCTAATATGAGCCCTTGGATCAAGGGTTGAAGAATGGAGGGTTGAGATGTGGTGTGAACACCACATTAAACCCAAATAAACTAATAGGTCCGCCCCCCCCTTAAAGAGGACAATTTGGAATTGTCTTCTTTATTTAATTCATGGTCCAAGTCCAAATTTGGACCATGGACCAGCCACCTTGGACCCAAGAGTCCATGTGGACCAATAAGGAGGAGGGAGGGGGCCCCTGCAGGGCCTACAAGCATATTTGCAAAGAAACCCAATGGCCTTTTGCAAATAAACCCACTAAGACCTACTATTGTGTACGCATATATCACAAGGGCGTACATACAAATACAAAAAGACATAAATGCAAACACAAAGTGAGCTGGTTGTCGCTGATGTCCCCATCAGAAGCTGAGAGGAAGAAGAAGCCGATAGCACTGAAGGCTGGTTCAAGAAAATCCAACAAATCCAGCTCCAGCAGTTCTTCATCATCAGAGGAGAGCCCAGATGAAGAAGATATGACTCGTTCTGAAATGGCCATGATGACCAGAGAATTCAGGCGATTTCTCAGAAAAGGAGCAGGACGATTCGGCCAAAAGAAATACAGTGGTGGCCGAAAGGATAAAAGGTATAAATCTAAACCTACTAAGAAAACTGAAGCTAACGTTTGTTATCAATGCAGGAAACCGGGCCATCTGAAAGCTGACTGTCCAGACAATCAGAAATACAAGGACAAGTCAAAGAAGAAAAATAAGAAAGGAAAAGTAATGATCAACACCTGGAGTGATGAAGATGAAGGCTCCTTCAGTAGCAGCTCAGATAGTGAAGCCGAATCTGAACAGCCCATTTACCTTATGGCAACAAGCTCCGAGGACAGAGAGGAGGATGTAGATGAGGTAATCACTAGATTTGAAAACTTCACAATTGCTGATTGGGTAGATGCTTACCATGACATAGCTGATAGAGCTGATGATGTTAGAAAAGAGAATATGCATCTTAGAAGAAAAATCAATTCCATGCAAAATGATAAAACACTAACTGATAAAATTGCATGTTTGGAGTCTGTGAATGATAAATTGAAACTCACATGTTCTGAATTAGACGAAATCAAAAATGAGTTAAAAGCTTCTAGGGAAGAGAATGTGAGGCTTGAAAAAGAAATTGATGAATGGAAGCTGAAAATTCAGAAATGTGAGAGTGAAGTAAAAATTGTTTCTGAAAATTATGAAGCTGTCCTCAATGTAAATAATGAACTGAAAAGGTCTATTGATGAAATTCAGAAAGACAATGATGATAAGCTGAAAACCATTGAGAAAATGACCCAAGGAATAGATAATCTAAATGCTTTGTTAGGGTCAAAAGTTAATTTCAGAAAAGAGGGCCTAGGATTTAATTCAAGTGCAACTAAAACCTTTGGAATGAAAACTATTTCATTTGTTGCACAAAAAGAAAAAGGACCTCTAATTAGCATGAATTCAAACAATTCTATGAATAAAGCTGCTAATCTGAAAACGATCAGTGCTGAGGAGAAGGGTAAACAAAAAGTCAGTGAGCCTAGTAGAGCTAGCACATCCAAGCAAAATCCTAGGGCTCAGACTCAGGTTAGGGGTCAACCTACACAGTCTCATAAACCCCAGGTTAAGGTCACTAAGTCTCCACCATCATCACCACCTCTGAAGAAGACCCAATACAAACCTATGAATAGGTCAGCAGGGTCCAAGGTGCAGGGGAGACAGAGTGCTACTAAGAGTCAACCCAATCATCTCTACCAACCTAGAGTTCAGACCCATCACAACGCACAGTAAACCTATTTCAATAGGTCAGATTGGACTAGAACTCCGGGGAGGCATACAGGTCTTGCATATCAGGCTGCACAATATCAAAGACCTTACACTAGCAATTGGGTTAATGGGTATGGCAACTGGACACCTAGGAACCAACAATTCTTTAGCCAACCCAAGAACTACTATGGCCAAAACTTTGTGAACACACCCTGGCCAAGGCACTGGCACAGAAGTAACAACATTGTCAATAATGATGATGCTGCCAATAAGAAGAAGAACAACAAAAAGAAAAGGAACAAAAACAGAAGAAAATCTGTAGGATCCACTGAACAAAATTCATTTAAACAAATGTGGATTCCGAAAAGCCTGCTTTCTTGCTTTGCTTCTATTTCATCTGTTATGGAGCCCAATCAGTCTTGGGTTCCAAACCTCTCTACCTAATTGTGTATGCAGGTATGCCTGGTAGCCAAGAACAACTTGTGGTACTTGGATAGCGGCTGCTCCAGGCATATGACATGAGATAAGGCCAAGTTCTGCATGCTGACTGAGAAACTAGGAGGCCTTGTCACCTTTGGAAGCAACACAAAGGGTAGGATTATTGGATCAGGTAAAATAGGTAAGTGCTCTACCTGCTGCATTGATGATGTTATGCTGGTTGAAGGGTTAGCTTATAATCTACTTAGCATCAGCCAGTTGTGTGATAAAGGATACAATGTTTTATTTGATTCTCAATGCTGCAAGGTTTTTGAACCTAATTCTGAAAGTGTCAAATTTTCTGGAAAAAGAATAAATAATACATACATGATAGATTTAGATGACATTCAACATACTAACCTTTGCCTTACTGCCAGTAGAGAAGACATAACATTTTTATGGCATCGTAGGTTAGGTCATGCTAGTTACACTGTTTTGCACAAACTAAATAAGCATGGCATGGTTAGAGGACTTCCTGAAGTTTCCTTCAAGAAAGAAAATAAAATCTGTGATGCATGCACTCAATCAAAGATAACTAGAAAGTCATTTAAGTGTAGAACTGAAAATCTATCTTCCAAACCCTATGAGCTGATACACATGGACCTTTTTGGGCCAACCAGATCTGTTAGCTTATCAGGGAGGAGGTATGGGTTTGTCATGGTAGATGACTTTTCTAGGTATACTTGGGTTTATTTCTTATCTAATAAGAGTGATGCTTTCTCAGAATTTCAGGAGTTCTATGTTAAAATAAATCGTAAAATTGAAAACATTTTGACTGATCATGGAGGTGAGTTTGAAAACTCACAGTTTGATGAATTCTGCAGGTCAAATAGAATCAACCATAGGTACTCCTCACCAAGGACACCTGAGCAGAATGGAGTTATGGAGAGAAGGAACAGAACCCTAGTGGAGATGGGTCGTACACTCCTTGTTGAAGGTGGTCTACCAAGGAAATTTTGGGCTGAAGCAGTGAACACTGCATGTTATGTAATTAACAAAGCCATGGTAAGACCTTCTATCCAGCAAACACCATATGAGATCTTAAAGGGTAAGAAACCTTCTATTGCTCATTTCAAGGTTTTTGGATGTAAATGTTTTATTCATATAAATGATAAAAGAGACCTTGATAAATTTGAACCTAAAGGTGAACCAGAAATCTTTCTTGGTTATTCTGAAAACACCCGAGCATATAGAGTGTACAATCTGAACTCTAAAACTGTTGAAGAATCTCCACACATAGTTTTTGATGAATCCTTGATAAATTCTAATGTTGGTCAATGCAGGAATGAAGACAATGGTGAAATTTTGAAGGAAGGAGATCCTGCAGACAAATCCGAGGATGAAGAAGGACATGAAGAGCTTAATGAAGAAGAGCCTACAGTTCAGGGGGAGGTAAATCAAACACATGATAATTCAATTGTTAACATTAGATATCTTAAAGATAATCCTGTAGATAATGTAATTGGAAATCTGCATGACCCCCCGAGGACTAGAGGACACTTGAGAATTCAACATGAACTGAATGCTTATGCTTTTGTATCAAACACAGAACCCAAGTCCATTGACTGTGCTCTTCAAGATGTGCATTGGATTAATGCCATACATGAGGAGCTCAATCAATTTGACAGGAATAAGGTGTGGCATTTGGTTCCACCTCCTGATCATGAAACAGTCATAGGGACTAAATGGGTGTTTAGAAATAAAACTGATGAATCAGGGAATGTTATTAAAAATAAAGCCAGACTTGTAGCTCAGGGGTACAATCAGGAATTTGGAATAGACTTTGAAGAGTCTTTTGCCCCTGTAGCTAGGTTAGAAACAATCAGAATCTTATTAGCTTATGCATGTTCCCTAGGAATAAATCTTCAGCAGATGGATGTGAAATTTATTTTTCTGAATGGGGAAATTAATGAGGATGTCTATGTGAGACAGCCTCCTGGGTTTGAATGTTTAGATTTCCCTAATCATGTTTACAAACTCAATAAAGCTCTCTATGGTTTAAAGCAAGCTCCTAGAGCTTGGTATGACAGGTTGAGCAAATTCCTCACCGACAAGAATTTCACAAGAGGTATAGTTGATCAAACATTGTTTACCAAGGTGACTCATCCAGATATTCTTATTATTCAGATTTATGTGGATGACATTGTGTTTGGGTCAACTAACCCCAAATTGTGTGAGGAATTCTCTCAAATTATGACTGATGAGTTTGAAATGAGCTCAATGGGTGAGCTCAAATTGTTTCTTGGACTGCAGGTTACACAATCAAAGGATGGTACCTTTATCTCTCAGTCCAAGTACATAAAGAATCTATTAAAGAAGTACAAAATGGACAACCTCAAGGAAATAGCTGCTCCAATGGATACCTCAACAAATTTAGATGAAGATCCTAAAGGTAAACCAGTGGACCAAAAGCTATATAGAGGTATGATCGGATCCCTTCTTTATCTTACAGCATCTAGGCCTGATATTTAATTTGCAGTGTGTTTATGCTCTAGATTTCAGGCTAGTCCTAAAGAAACCCATTTTAAAGCTGTGAAAAGGATTTTTAGGTATTTACTAGGCACCCAAGAGCTAGGTCTTTGGTATCTTGCTAAGTGTGAGTTAGAGCTTCTAGCTTACACTGATGCAGACTATGCTGGGTGTCGAGTAGATAGAAAAAGCACTAGTGGCTATTGTCAATTCCTTGGTGGCTGTCTAGTGTCTTGGTCATCTAAGAAGCAACACACTGTAGTATTATCTACAGCTGAAGCTGAGTATGTTGCAGCATGTAATTGTGTTGCCCAAGTACTTTAGATTAAGCACCAACTAGCTGATTATCAGATAAATTTGGGATGTATTCCACTTTTATGTGATAATACTAGTGCTATATGCCTTGCTAAAAATCTTGTTCATCATTCTAGGACTAAGCACATAGAGATAAAACATCATTTTCTTAGAGATGCTGTAAATAAAAAGGAGATTGAAATGAATTTCATAGAAACTGAAAATCAAATTGTTGATATTTTTACTAAGCCTCTTGGGAATGAAAGATTTAAATTTCTTAGAAGAGAACTTGGCTTATGTAAATTTCAGCATGATGAATGATATGTCCAGCTGCCTTGAATAAAATTTCTGATTTGGACTTGCATCTGATAGCTTGAATAAACCTGTGGATGTTGAATGTGGCATCACACTCATGATCATCATTGCATATCATTTAGTCATGATTGTGTCTAAGCTCTCTCTCATTCAATTCTTGCCATTCATTTGCAAAATTGCATGCATATAGATAGGGGGAGTTTCTGCTAGAAATTCAGAGTGTCTTCAACTTTCTTGAATTCATTCATCCTTTAATTCTGAATGTCGATTCTGACATTATGACAATCTGTTAGTCAGTTCTGATTTCTAAGCAATAGAAAATGGACTTCTTCAGTTGTAAGAATTTGAATTGCTTAAGGACTGACCTAATAGTTTAAATTTTATAACTTTTTGGAGTTTAAAAATTACAATCAGTATAGGAGTAAGCTGAAAATTGATAAAACTCTCAACCCTTATCTTATTTCATGTCAGACAAAGCTAATCATATCTGAAATCATGTTAGAGAAGCTAAGTATGTGTATTGTTCTTAAACAAGTCATTCTGAAACATATAAAGGAGTAAAGGACAGCTAAGAAAGATATTGAAAAACATTGAAAATCATTGCAAAATAAAATTGGCAGAGCAATGACTGGTAAATCACTGAGAAACTGAGTGATCCATCAAAGAAGTGGACACCACTTATGTCATGAGGTGTATCAGCTATCTCTGTATAAAATGATCAAAATAGTAGGGTGGTTTCATTAAGTACCTGGGGGTAACTGGCGTCTGATAAACGTGTACCCTCACACAAAAAGGTGTAAATCACTTTTATTGAGTTTGATCATGGCAGAATGGTCCATCATGTTGAGTATCTAGAGGTATTGGCGTCTGATAAACGTATACCCTTATGCAAAAAGACAATGGCACATGAATGCCTTTAATGAACTTGTATTGAAAATGCTGCTCCATCGAAAGAAATTTCATGAATGTCAATTTGTTTAGTTTCAATACATGACTTGGTATCTCTCAATCATTTTTTTAATGAGACTATGAAAGTAAGATATTTTGAAACTGACTCTCTCATGCAAATGTGATTCTGGTTTATTGTTTTATCATGCACAGCGAACTTATCTATTGATTATAGTGCATGAACTCAAAATTTTATAGTCTTTAAACCATCACTCTATCTGAAAGTAGTTTCTAAATTCATATACCTGAAGACTCTGTGCTTTAGAATGCTTATTCATGAACTACTTGTTCAGAATGCCAGTCAGATAACTTCTTGATCTTTCCCTTGCATTCCCTTTCCCTCCTCTTTGTTGATGGCAAAGGGGGAGAATATTGTCTAGGGGGAGAATATGTTATCTGAATTCTGAATTCATTTACAGGGGGAGTCTGGGGCAGTAAGTTGCTTGCATTGTGTAGCATGCATTCATAGCATCTACATGTCAATCTGAATAACAAATCATGTTTTTCATCAAAATACATCAAAATACATCTGTTTGACAGGATGTTGCTATTCTATTTAATAAGGGGTTGCCATCATCAAAAAGGGGGAGATTGTTGTGACCCCTCTGTGTTGATGATGTTGACTTATGCTTAAAACATCTTGTTTTGATTGATTGGCAACTGCTTATGCTTTGATGAAATTGTTTTATCAGATTGTCTATGTGTTCTATGCATCTTACAGGTTTACACATAGCACACACACTCAAAGTATACACATTGCATGTGTCACGCCCCGACGCGGAATATCGGGACGTACAGTCAGAAACTAGCTAGAAAGCAAGTAAATATTCTAAACTAAACAATTACACAAATGCTAAGGAAAGATACAACTCTATTGATCAAGACGATTCCAATTTATTACAATAACCAACGCTGCTAATACACGATCAAACATGACTTTCAATCTAAATTCTAATGCAACAACTGACTCCAAAAGTAACAAGTGCTAACACAACTCTTAAGGAAATAACTAGAGGTAACAACCATGACAACTCGACATCTACTACAAGTACACTCAAAAGATGTCACTCTTGCCCTTCCCCATCGGTATACGCATCGTCACCTGAAACGCCTGGAAAGGGGGGAAACAACAACTATGAGCTGACGCTCAGTAGGAAATAACAGACAGGTATAAGTGATTAACAATTTAATTACATTTTCAAAATATCATGCTACAAAGGATAATGCAATAAAAGATTAATGATGATATAATGAAACAACGTAGTAACAAGATCTTACAAGGTCAAGAAATATAATTGATAATGATTAACAAGAATAACAAACACAAGAATTTACAACAGGAGATATAACAAGAGATAGTAGTAAAGAATTGGCCAACAAGTAGTAATATCAATCCAATCATGATCAAGTAACAAGAGATTTTTGTCATAGTCATAGACGCAACACGCAAGCAAGTACTCGGTGCAATGCCCCACCTTGTCATTAACATCCCATGGGCTCACTAACTTTCGGGCGCTCTCCCCAGGACCAGACCGGGCCCCTATGATGCGATGGCATTGATTTACTGGGCCCAACGTCCCATCCGTCTAGACATTCAGTCAATTTTAATGGCCAATCAATCAGAGGAATTTCTGTCAAGAGTATGAGATTTAAGGACTAACATGTCCTTGGATTCAAAACCAAAAACTCGGTTTATACGGTCACCTCGGTGCCGTATTACAAGAACTGGACCAAACTCGGTCCACGGGGTCAAGAAGGAACGGCCGACAGTATACCGTTCATGTGTGTAAGCAATCCATTCTACTGGAGTAATCATGACTAAAACAGCAACTTAACAATCAACTTAATCCTAATTACCAAGTTAACATATCAAAGATAATCCATTATCATTTGCATTAGCCAAAATGCCAAAAAGCTGAATCAAGGTGATAAGGTAAAGAACAAGCTCTCACAGAAGTGAAATAGCATGCATTAACCGAAATTTAGTTGCACAATTAATCATTAATTATGTGGGTTTCTATTTAACCTTGTATGCATTGAAATAAAGATGATAAACAATGTGTTTTTACACTAAGTTTACATGTATGGGCCAAAGTTAATTGAAACTAAAAGGGTACATGAATAGGTCATTAGTTCCTCAAAAATGTAGTTTTCAAATGTATTAAGTTGGATGAGTCGATCCCCTAATGATCCGGATTGATCCCCGGGTCAAAAACATCATTAATGGGGTCATACAGGGCATGGGTCGACCCATTGGGTCGACCCCTGGCATTCCAGGAGCCTTCCTGGGTGTGGGTCGACCCATTGGGTCGACCCCTCAAAAAAAAAGCTTCATGGGTCGACCCATTGGGTCGACCCCCTTCACTGGGTGCATGGGTCGACCCCATGGGTCGACCCCTGCACTTCCAGAAGCGACGGTTGATTCCGTAAACCATGAAAACTCAATGATTTGGGGTCTAAATGAGTTGGGATTTTAACCAAATGCTCTAGGGTTCTTAATATACATACTAAGGTCATAAAACAAGAGATTGAAACAAGAAATTTGCTGAAAACTCAATCGAATCACAACCTATTTATGATGAATACATGAAGAACCTAGTTCTTGACATGTGTCTACTAAAACGTAAATTTCTCTCAATATACACAACGGAATTTGGGGCTTTTTATATCAAAAGAAAGCTAACTTAATGATGAATCCAACCATATACTATAAGCCATATGTGGATCAAGTTATCTAATCCAAAAATAGCCCGAAAATCAAGCTTCTACTTGAAGAACATAATATACATCAAATTCTAGACATGCTCTTACTAAAAATCGAAATTCACGATGCATGCTTAATGGAATTTGGGGCTTTCTACGTTAAATGAAAGATAATAACATGCTTATTACTTCATGTAAGTTAATTAGAGTTTGGTTGTTAGATCCTACCTCAAATCGGAGAGAGAAAACTCAAACCCTAGGATGAAGAACACTTGACAGCACCTCACTAAAACTTCGATATCTCCACGGATACCTAATGAAAATTGGGGCTTTTGCCACCAATGGAAAGAGCTCGATGAGAGGTACAATTTGCTATACTCATGATCAAGATTTGGTTGAGAATTCCTACCTCAATCGATTGATCAAAGAAGGATGAAGGGTAGCCAACGGCCTACTGACCGACCTCCACAAATCGAACTAGATCTCTCCAGATCCGAAATTTCAGCGAACCCCACAGCAGCCAAATGAAAGAAGACTCGTAGGGCTTCATTTTGATAGCTCATAGAGCTTCTGGAGCCTTCTGAATTGGGAGTATTTGCTGCTGCAAGCTACGAGTTTAGAAACGGCGCCGAAATCCTTGACTTGACCAAACTATGTCGGCAGCACGTTTTGGGGCTAAGTTTACCTCAAATTGATTGAGGGTAAATGTTCCTCTATGTAATACCTTTCATTTGCCTCTGGAATCACCCCATTTGGTTGAGAATCAAGCTCGAATTTGATGTTCAAAGTTTGGGTGAATAGTAAATTCGAATTTGGGTTAGGTGGGTTATAAGTCAGGCTTAATCCTCTGATTAGGGCTAGATAATGATTTAATTAGGCTTACTCCAAGAAGACAAAAGTGTTAGTCGAAGCATCTATTATTTAATTACTATTTTTATGAATTTTTATATGGTAAATAAAATTCCATTTCTACTATTCCGTAATTAATTAAATATTAAGTTCGGAAGAATTAGTTCGCTAATTCGGCTTAATAAACGATTGTATTAGGCTTAATTATAGAAGACAAAGTTGATAAGCAAAATTAATTCTACAAGATGTGATTTTTGGGGATTTTTAGAAAATAGTAGAAAAATGACTTATTCTATTAATTAATTAATTAATCTAATTAATTTGGATAATTCTCATTAATTTCGAATAACTTCAAATAAATTCCAAATAATTACAAATAACTTTCTAAATAAATTTCTAAAGAATTTGGGGTCTTACACCCTCCCCTACTTAAAGGAATTTGGTCCTCCAAATTCACTGCACTAAAACTGAGAGTAGAAAAAGATCGCTCACCTAGAATAGATCGGGATACCGCTTTCGCATAGTCTCTTCGGATTCCCATGTAGCTTCTTCGGTCCCACGCCGACTCCACTGAATCTTGACCATCGGTATCGAACGATTCCGGAGTTGCTGATGCTTCCGGTCCAGAATCTTGACAGGTCTTTCCTCATAGGTCAAATCTTCCTTTAGTTCAAAATCCACCTGCTGAATGATATGAGTGGGATCGTACACATATTTCCGTAACATAGACACATGGAAAACATTATGTACGCCAGACAAGTGCGGTGGTAAAGCCAGTCTGTATGCCACCTCTCCCACTCTATCTAGAATCTCGAATGGACCAATGTACCTCGGACTCAGCTTGCCATGAATGCCAAATCTTCGGATCCCTCTCGTCGGAGAGACCTTTAAGAACACATGCTCGCCAACCTGAAATTCCAATGCCCTTCTCCTGTTGTCGGCATAACTCTTCTGTCTTGACTGGGCTACTTGTAACCGGTCTCGGATAACACGGATGTTCTGTGATGATTCCGAAACAAGATCTGGTCCAAGCCACTGTTCCACACCTACCTCGTCCCAACACAACGGGGAACGACAACTTCTACCATATAGTGCTTCAAAAGGAGCCATCTGAATGCTAGACTGATAGCTGTTATTGTAGGCGAATTCAATTAATGCCAAATGCTCACTCCAATTACCACCGAAATCAATCATGCAAGCTCGCAACATATCTTCCACTATCTGATTGGTTCTTTCAGTCTGTCCATCTGTCTGTGGATGAAAAGCAGTACTGAAATTCAGACGAGTACCCAAAGACTCTTGCAGTCCCTTCCAGAAATGTGAAGTAAATCTGGGGTCTCGATCAGATACTATATTCACTGGAATACCATGCAATCTCACCACTTCCTTTATATACAAAGCCGCCAATACATCAATCGTCCACTTGGACTTAATTGGTAAGAAATGAGCCGACTTTGTCAAACGATCGACAATCACCCATATCGCATCAAATCCACCACGAGTCCTAGGTAGACCCATAATGAAATCCATGCCAATACTTTCCCACTTCCATTGGGGTATGTCGAGTGGTTTCAATTTCCCTGCTGGTCTGAAATGTTCGGCCTTAACTTGCTGACATACCAAACATCTGCTCACAAAATCTGCAACTTCTCTTTTCATATTCGGCCACCAAAAGGACCTTTTCAAATCTCGGTACATCTTAGTGCCTCCAGGATGAATGGTATATCTGGATCTATGGGCTTCCTCAAGAATTTTGTTCTTTATTGCAGCCTCATCCGGAACACAAGTTCTGCCTTTAAATAATAATCTACCATCATCGGCCAACATGAAATCAGGTCTGCTACTCAAGCTTCCCTTGATCTCTACCAACTCGGGATCATTATCTTGCAAGGACTTGATCTCTATCAATATTTCAGGTTTAAGTTGAATCTGAGCAATCAAGATCCGATCATTGTCAATATTGAGATCCAGACTAGATAATTGTTCCAACAACCTCCATTCTTGTAACATGAGACTTGACAATCTAGCTACCGGCTTCCGGCTTAATGCATCTGCCACAACATTACCTTTGCCAGGATGATACTCAATCGAGAAGTCGAAGTCTTTCAAGTACTCCAACCATCTCCGCTGCCTCATGTTGAGTTCCTTTTGAGAGAATAAATACTTCAAACTCTTATGATCTGAAAATACTGTAAAGGTTTCTCCATACAAGTAATGCCTCCATATCTTCAAAGCAAACACGACTGCAGCAAGTTCCAAATCATGAACAGGATAATTATCTTCGTGCTTCCTCAACTGCCTAGAGGAATAGGCAATCACCTTCCCATGCTGCATGAGTACACAGCCTAAGCCAATACCTGAAGCATCAGTATAAACAACAAATCCTCCTTCACCAGAAGGTAAAGCCAAAACAGGTGCAGTAGTCAAACACTCCTTCAGAGTCTGAAAGCTTCGCTGACAATCATCTGACCAATCAAACTTATTTTCCTTGCGGGTTAATCTTGTCATAGGTACTGCAATCTTGGAGAAATCTTGAATAAATCTTCGGTAATAGCCTGCCAGGCCTAGGAAACTTCTAACTTCAGTTGCACTAGTAGGCTGCTCCCAATTCTTCACTGCCTCAATCTTCGAAGGATCAACAGAAATACCTTCCTTGGTGATAATATGTCCGAGAAAGGACACTTCTTGTAGCCAGAACTCACACTTACTGAACTTAGCATATAGCTGATGATCTCTCAATAGTTGCAATGCCATTCTCAGATGCTCAGCATGCTCCTCCTCATTCTTAGAATAAATCAGGATGTCATCAATAAAGACTACGACCCATTGATCAAGATAGGGCCGAAATACATCGTTCATCAATTGCATGAAAGCTGCTGGAGCATTCGTTAGACCAAAAGGCATAACGACAAATTCAAAATGACCATACCTGCTGCGGAAAGCCGTTTTATAAATATCCTCTTCCTTAATCCGCAACTGGTGATATCCAGATCGAAGATCGATCTTAGAGAAATATTGAGCTCCCGCTATCTGGTCAAATAACTCGTCAATCCTCGGCAAGGGATATTTATTCTTAACAGTCTGCTGGTTTATTTGCCGATAATCAATGCACAACCTCATCGAACCATCTTTCTTCCTGACGAATAACACAGGGGCTCCCCACGGAGAAGTACTAGGACGAATAAAACCCTTCTCGAGTAATTCCATCAGTTGCTGCTTCAGTTCCCTCAGTTCCGCAGGAGACATACGATAAGGAGCCTTAGAAATAGGAGCTGTGCCAGGAATAAGATCAATAGAAAAGATAACTTCCCGCTCAGGCGGAAGTCCTGGTAGTTCTTCTGGAAAGACATCAGAAAAATCTTGGACAACAGGAATGTCCTTAATCTCCATCTGCTGCTCAGGAGTTGCACAAACAAAGGCTAGAAAAGCCTCACACCCATGCCTTAAAAGCTTATCAGCTCGAAGAGCCGAAATGAGTGGTACGGAGTTATGGTGCTTGACTCCCGTAAAAGATAAACCAGAATGTCCAGTAAAAGTCACTGAGCTAGAACTACAGTGAACATTGGCCTCATACTTGGCCAACCAATCTGCTCCTAGGATTACATCATAATCCTTCATATCCATGCAGACCAAATCTGCTGGAAAGTTCTGTTCACCAATCATAACCTTACTAGAAGGATAGAAATACTGGATTGTTGATCTAGTGCCAATAGGGGTTGATATCTCTAACGGAGTATTCATCAAAACAGGTTCCACAGCTAATGACTTAGCAAATCTCCGTGAAATAAAAGAATGTGTTGCACCAGTATCAAAGAGAGCAAATGCGGGCTTATCGATTATAGTAAGGGTACCTTCGACGAGTCCGCCATCATCAGAAATCCCAGTTTCCTCTGCATGTAAAGCTTGAAGCTTACCTTGTGGTTTCTTGAAGACTAGAGGTTTTGCCGGTGTAGCTTGCTCCGATATGAGAGGACAATTGGGGATACGGTGCTCCTTGCTTCCACATCGCAAACAGGCGCCTAGCTTGCGCCAGCACTCCTCTATCTTGTGACCCGGACGATCACAATAGTTGCACACGCCCTTAAATGGAACAATAGGGCCAGGCTTCTTGTCTTCATGCCTCGGCATCTTGCCTTTCCACGATCCGGACCCGCTCCACGAACCAGGTCCACTAATAGGCCTCTTCTTAGTATACCCGGGTTTGACACTCCCGGAACCCGTAGGTAATTCTTTCTTGGTGCCTTTCCCACGGATTCTCTCCGTCATCTCAAGAGTATCCTCTAGAACTTGTGCTTTCCTTACCATCTCGGAATAAGTGGAAATCTCCATCGGTGCCAATTGGTTGATATAATGAAGCTTCAATCCATTAAGAAAACGCTTCGCCTTCATCTTCTCGGTGGAAATGAGATGTGTAGCATAACGAGAAAGCCGTGCAAATTGAGCCTCATACTCTGCCACGGACAAGCCTCGCTGTTTCAAGGCCGCGAACTCTGCCGCTTTCTTCTCTTGCACTCTATCAGAAAAATACTTGCTGTTGAAGAATTCCTCGAACTCTTCCCACATAACTTGCCGATCACCGAGAGTTGCCTTGATAGAATCCCACCAAGTACGTGCATCATGTTCCAGTTGAAATGTGGACAAAAGGACACGCTCCTGGTTGGTGCATTGCATAACTTCAAAGATTCTCCCCATTTCATCTAGCCAGTGCTCGGCTTGGTCAGGGTCAGTCGAACCAGCGAATCTAGGCGGATTCATTCCGCGGAAGTTCCGGTATAGATCACCGGTGCCATGCTGTGCCGCTCCTGCCTGAGCTACTTGCTGAAGGGCCTGAGTAAGGCCTTGAACCGTACGTTGCAGGTTCCTCCATTCAGCACGATCAGCTGCCATCTACACGAGAAATAGATTACTTAGGTTCAAATAAGATAGATAATTACACGATTAAGAAACGAACTCAACCCAAGTTCTACCCAATCTCACAGGTCAGGTCTTAAACTTTTACAAGGTTAGGGATCTAGTGCACCTAGACACGACCAAAACTCGGTACCTGGCGGAGGTAATCGGTCCGAAGACCACTCGCGCAAGTGTGCGACCTTCCCGATAGGCGTAGCCTAACGTTCGGACAACACCTTTTGATATACCGGTTATTGGGATGCAATGCAAGAAACCTACAACTTAGGAAACCTAGGAATGTGAAACCTAGGGCTCTGATACCAACTAAACTGTCACGCCCCGACGCGGAATATCGGGACGTACAGTCAGAAACTAGCTAGAAAGCAAGTAAATATTCTAAACTAAACAATTACACAAATGCTAAGGAAAGATACAACTCTATTGATCAAGACGATTCCAATTTATTACAATAACCAACGCTGCTAATACACGATCAAACATGACTTTCAATCTAAATTCTAATGCAACAACTGACTCCAAAAGTAACAAGTGCTAACACAACTCTTAAGGAAATAACTAGAGGTAACAACCATGACAACTCGACATCTACTACAAGTACACTCAAAAGATGTCACTCTTGCCCTTCCCCATCGGTATACGCATCGTCACCTGAAACGCCTGGAAAGGGGGGAAACAACAACTATGAGCTGACGCTCAGTAGGAAATAACAGACAGGTATAAGTGATTAACAATTTAATTACATTTTCAAAATATCATGCTACAAAGGATAATGCAATAAAAGATTAATGATGATATAATGAAACAACGTAGTAACAAGATCTTACAAGGTCAAGAAATATAATTGATAATGATTAACAAGAATAACAAACACAAGAATTTACAACAGGAGATATAACAAGAGATAGTAGTAAAGAATTGGCCAACAAGTAGTAATATCAATCCAATCATGATCAAGTAACAAGAGATTTTTGTCATAGTCATAGACGCAACACGCAAGCAAGTACTCGGTGCAATGCCCCACCTTGTCATTAACATCCCATGGGCTCACTAACTTTCGGGCGCTCTCCCCAGGACCAGACCGGGCCCCTATGATGCGATGGCATTGATTTACTGGGCCCAACGTCCCATCCGTCTAGACATTCAGTCAATTTTAATGGCCAATCAATCAGAGGAATTTCTGTCAAGAGTATGAGATTTAAGGACTAACATGTCCTTGGATTCAAAACCAAAAACTCGGTTTATACGGTCACCTCGGTGCCGTATTACAAGAACTGGACCAAACTCGGTCCACGGGGTCAAGAAGGAACGGCCGACAGTATACCGTTCATGTGTGTAAGCAATCCATTCTACTGGAGTAATCATGACTAAAACAGCAACTTAACAATCAACTTAATCCTAATTACCAAGTTAACATATCAAAGATAATCCATTATCATTTGCATTAGCCAAAATGCCAAAAAGCTGAATCAAGGTGATAAGGTAAAGAACAAGCTCTCACAGAAGTGAAATAGCATGCATTAACCGAAATTTAGTTGCACAATTAATCATTAATTATGTGGGTTTCTATTTAACCTTGTATGCATTGAAATAAAGATGATAAACAATGTGTTTTTACACTAAGTTTACATGTATGGGCCAAAGTTAATTGAAACTAAAAGGGTACATGAATAGGTCATTAGTTCCTCAAAAATGTAGTTTTCAAATGTATTAAGTTGGATGAGTCGATCCCCTAATGATCCGGATTGATCCCCGGGTCAAAAACATCATTAATGGGGTCATACAGGGCATGGGTCGACCCATTGGGTCGACCCCTGGCATTCCAGGAGCCTTCCTGGGTGTGGGTCGACCCATTGGGTCGACCCCTCAAAAAAAAAGCTTCATGGGTCGACCCATTGGGTCGACCCCCTTCACTGGGTGCATGGGTCGACCCCATGGGTCGACCCCTGCACTTCCAGAAGCGACGGTTGATTCCGTAAACCATGAAAACTCAATGATTTGGGGTCTAAATGAGTTGGGATTTTAACCAAATGCTCTAGGGTTCTTAATATACATACTAAGGTCATAAAACAAGAGATTGAAACAAGAAATTTGCTGAAAACTCAATCGAATCACAACCTATTTATGATGAATACATGAAGAACCTAGTTCTTGACATGTGTCTACTAAAACGTAAATTTCTCTCAATATACACAACGGAATTTGGGGCTTTTTATATCAAAAGAAAGCTAACTTAATGATGAATCCAACCATATACTATAAGCCATATGTGGATCAAGTTATCTAATCCAAAAATAGCCCGAAAATCAAGCTTCTACTTGAAGAACATAATATACATCAAATTCTAGACATGCTCTTACTAAAAATCGAAATTCACGATGCATGCTTAATGGAATTTGGGGCTTTCTACGTTAAATGAAAGATAATAACATGCTTATTACTTCATGTAAGTTAATTAGAGTTTGGTTGTTAGATCCTACCTCAAATCGGAGAGAGAAAACTCAAACCCTAGGATGAAGAACACTTGACAGCACCTCACTAAAACTTCGATATCTCCACGGATACCTAATGAAAATTGGGGCTTTTGCCACCAATGGAAAGAGCTCGATGAGAGGTACAATTTGCTATACTCATGATCAAGATTTGGTTGAGAATTCCTACCTCAATCGATTGATCAAAGAAGGATGAAGGGTAGCCAACGGCCTACTGACCGACCTCCACAAATCGAACTAGATCTCTCCAGATCCGAAATTTCAGCGAACCCCACAGTAGCCAAATGAAAGAAGACTCGTAGGGCTTCATTTTGATAGCTCATAGAGCTTCTGGAGCCTTCTGAATTGGGAGTATTTGCTGCTGCAAGCTACGAGTTTAGAAACGGCGCCGAAATCCTTGACTTGACCAAACTATGTCGGCAGCACGTTTTGGGGCTAAGTTTACCTCAAATTGATTGAGGGTAAATGTTTCTCTATGTAATACCTTTCATTTGCCTCTGGAATCACCCCATTTGGTTGAGAATCAAGCTCGAATTTGATGTTCAAAGTTTGGGTGAATAGTAAATTCGAATTTGGGTTAGGTGGGTTATAAGTCAGGCTTAATCCTCTGATTAGGGCTAGATAATGATTTAATTAGGCTTACTCCAAGAAGATAAAAGTGTTAGTCGAAGCATCTATTATTTAATTACTATTTTTATGAATTTTTATATGGTAAATAAAATTCCATTTCTACTATTCCGTAATTAATTAAATATTAAGTTCGGAAGAATTAGTTCGCTAATTCGGCTTAATAAACGATTGTATTAGGCTTAATTATAGAAGACAAAGTTGATAAGCAAAATTAATTCTACAAGATGTGATTTTTGGGGATTTTTAGAAAATAGTAGAAAAATGACTTATTCTATTAATTAATTAATTAATCTAATTAATTTGGATAATTCTCATTAATTTCGAATAACTTCAAATAAATTCCAAATAATTACAAATAACCTTTTAAATAAATTTCTAAAGAATTTGGGATCTTACAGCATGTGTCTGTTAAGAAGTCCATACATCGTTCATTCATGTGCACAGCTCGTGGACAAAGTCTATACATTGGACTTGAGCATATAGGAAATCTGCACATTGCATGTGAGCATCATGCTAAGTCTATACACTGCAGGGTAAAACCAAAAGTCTAGACATTGCTGTATTGCATGCTCGAGTTCAAAGTCTATACATTCATTCACTGTAGCTTGCATTGCATAAAGTCTGTACAGCCGATCGTCTTTCTCAGCGTCTCAATTGGACTAAGGCTGCAACGGCTAAGTATGTACATTGCATCGTCTCAGTCAAGTCTATACAGCCATCTGCATTGGTTCAACTCTAGACATTGCACTGTTACATCCACCGTCTCCCTCAGCGTCTTAGGCTTTCAAAGTCCATACATTGGTCGGTGGAATGTCATTACATTGGCTTTAAGACTATCGAGTCTATACATCCATAGTGGAACCCCAAGTCTATACATCGCATCATATTGTTCATGCAGTGTCTTGGTGAAGTCTATACATCGTTTCACTGTACAGGTCCATACATTGCATTGCATTGGCTAAGTGTGTACATCGTCCGTCTCATTTAGAGTCTAAGGCAAAGTCTGTACAGCCATGCGTCTCAAGTTGCGTCTCAATGCAGCGTCTTGTTGAAGTCCAAGTCTGTACAGTGGACCGTCTCAATTAGCATCTTATACATTGGAGCAAAGTCTGTACATCCATCATCGATCTTCCAAGTATATACATCCATCGTCTCAATTTGCGTCTCATTGGAAGTCCATACAGTGCACTATGCATCCTTCGTTGAACTTCCAAGTCTATACATTGAAGTAAAGTATGTACAGCCATCAGTGATCTTCCAAGTATGTACATCCAACTGTTCATCTTCGAAGTCTGTACATTGGAAGTTTTACCTACGTTTTCCTTCAAGTCTATACATCAGAAATTTTACCGTCGTTTCCCTTGAAGTCTATACACTGATCGCTTTACCGTCATTTCCATTGGAAGTCCATACATTCGCTGCTTCTTTGTTCAAGCCTATACAGCCTTTCATTTTGAAAGTCTATACATCGGGAAGTCTTCACATTGGCTGTTGAATGATATTCAAGTCTACACATCGGCACTGTAGCATGCATTTCGTAAAGTCCATACATTGCATGCTTCACTCTAAGTCTATACACTCGTGAGTGTTTCATCAAGTCTATACATTGGATGCTGTTCTTCAAAGTCTGTACATCGCATTTGTGTTGAAGGTTGCCTAAGTCTGTACAGCCGTTGGCTTCTTATATGAAGTCTACACATTGGGGTAAAGTGTATACATTGTTGTTTGCATTGTAAAGTCCATACATTGAAGTCTATACGTTGGCTTTGAACTAAAGTCTATACAGTGCACTTCATTTCAAAGTCTATACAGAGTTCGATACTTAAATTGATAATTCTATTTCATCTATCTGACAGGGATTCTTCGAGAAGCTCTATGAAGGCACGTGATCCTAGGAAGGACGAGGTGCCCAGATGAGGACACGTGGGTGCAGCCCAGCCAGGATGCTGCCAGGTGGTCGAAATGTCTCGGTTCTGGTGAAACTCCTTGGGCGGGAAATGTGGAAGCCACATGCCCTTATCCACCTGCTGCTTATAAAAGGAAGTCTTCGTCCAACAGATGAAGACTGATCGAAGAAGTTGGCAAAGTCCATACAGTGAGCGAAGAGCAGCAGAGAGCCACCGATCCACACAGAAGAAGAAAAAGAGAGAAGAAGAAAAGCAGAGAAGAAAAGAAAGAGGGATAGGAGAGATGTGTTGAGAGAGTGAGATTGAGAGAGCGTTTGTTCGAGAGGTTGTGTCTCAGTGTCGTGGTTCAAAAACTAGAGCTGAGCATTGCTCATTAGAGCTACTTTCCCATTTGGGTTTTCATTTTTGTTTTGCTTCTGTCTTTCATTTCTGAATTCCTGTTTCTTCAAGCTGTGAGTCAGCGGATTTACAGTGGAAGTCTCCACTGGACGGGTTAAGCTGTATTTCTCAACAGTTGCAGAGGATCTGTTCCTCTGGTCGGCAAGCTGTAGTGCCCAGCGAAGCTGTGTATCAGCGGTTATAGGCCAAGCTGTATTGCCCAGCGGACGCAAGTTGTGTTGCGCAGCAGTAAGCCATACTTGGTTGAGTGTGGGGTGGGTGTAGGTCTTTGACTGAACCACCTAAAAATATTGGGTGTCTTGTGTTTGTGTGATTGTCTATGAACTGTGTGCGACTGGTTGTCTTGTTTATTTTAAGAGCTTGATTCGCTTCTGTTGAAATCTAGTATCCGGGTTAGTGATTTAGCAGATTTGCTTATATTCTGCATTTGAACCTTACATTGGTTTTTTAAATCGGCATTAGATCTATTCACCCCCCCTCTAGATCCACATTTCGTGGAGATAGATTACGTCCATCTAACTCAACAGGAACCTCTCAGGTACGAGAAGCAAAAGTCAACATTTAAGTTTCTGAATATGAAATGTTCAGGATGAGGCCTGATGAGTCAATTCAAGACATGTATGCTCGCTTAACTGTGCTTACTAATAGTTTAACTGATCTTGGATAGAAATATTCAGAGCAGAAAATTGTAAGGAAGATTCTCAGATCACTAACTCCAGCATGGCACACGAAGGCAACCGTGGTTGAAGAATCCAGAGATCTCGCAACTACTAAGGTAGATGAACTCATCGGGTCATTGATGACCTATGAGATCAACTTAAAGAATAAAGAGGCTGAGGTACCTAAGAAAAAGTCTCTAGCTCTTAAAGCAGGAACCAGCGGTCAAAGCACTTCTGATGAAGGTGAGACTTCTACAAGTGAGCGAGATGAGGATGACGTAGCCATGCTCACACGGCATTTCAAGACTGAATGTCCTGAAAAATTTAGAAAAGTTGACAAATGGAAGGGCAAGAAGAAGAACAAGGCCACGGTGTCCACATGGAGGGACGAAGAAGAAAGGGATGATGGAACTAGCTCCTCGGATAAGGAAAAAAAAGATCTCTACCTCATGGCCAGAGGTGACGAAGAAACTGAGGTAAAATCTCCATTTAAAAATTTCACAATTGATGATTGGGAGGAAGCATATATACAGCTCATGGAGAAATATGACATGTATAAAAAGGAGAATAAATCTTTGAAAAAGAAAATTAACTCGTTTGTGCATGATCATGACATGAATCATAAGACTGCTTCACTTGAAACTGAAATTGAAGACCTTAAGAAAATGATTGAGAATTTGGAAGAGGGAAGAAAAGAAATGGCTGACTTGGAAACTGAAAATGAAGACTTAAGAAATGAGATTGATAGCATGAAGCTAAAAATGCAAACCTATGAAAAGGATAGCAAATTGAGCAATGAGAAGTATGATGCTGTCAAACATGTCAACACTCAACTCCTTCAAAACATTGAAAAACTACAAAAAGAGTTGAAGGATAAACAACATTCCTTAGAAAAGTTTGTAGATGGAAGAGAAAATCTAGATGCACTGCTAGGTACTAGAATGAATTTCAACAAGGAAGGATTGGGTTTTGAACCTACAAATAAAAGGCCAATTGGGTTAAAAACTATCACATTTGTTTCCTCTTTTGATGCGTCTACCTCAAACACAACATCCAAAGGAAAAGAAAAGGTTGAAGAGGAAGCCACTGAAATTCTCAAAAAGATTGCTCAAAAGCCTAAGAAAAGTCAACCTTCCCCACAGCACAGGTCAACACTTCCTTGGCCATCCCCAGCTCAGCCTTCCAGAAGCCACTATAACTGGGTTACACATAGGACAGGTCGACACTCCCATTCATATAGGTCGACACCACCTTGCTTTTGGGGGAATTGTGATTCCTTTGTGCACCAATCCTATAAGCCTCAATCCCCTAGGTGGCAAAACAATCAATTTCAACCCAAAACCAACCAGTGGTCTCAATAGTTTAAGAAGCAAACTTCCTCAAACTTCCATAAAATTCAATAAAGAGCTTCTAAATAAAAAGTGAATGTCAAAGCTGAAAAGGAAAATCAAATTCCTGCACTAAGCAAAGAGAACATGAATGCTAGGAAGGTTTAGATTCAAAAAGAGATGATATCATGTTTTGAAAATCTGAAGAAGTTGGTGGGACCCAAGTTTTGTTGGGTTCCTGTTGTACCCAGACTATTTCCCAGCCAAAATGACAAGGAATAAGGGTTCGGGCATTTCCTTGAACACCTTCAAGGCACGGGCTACCTAGCCCTTTCTACAACCCTAAAGGTCCTCACAAGGGTCCCGATCAACTCACCATGACGCGCGGCGGCACAAACAAGTGTTCGCGGTCAATCCCGGCCACTCTCATATGGGCTTTGCCCGCGTCCTATATGGCCGCCCGGGATCACCCGGGGGTGCCCCGACGTTAAGCCACGCCACGTGGCATCCAGCAAAAGAGTCACGGGCCCACTCCAAGACTCTTCATTCAACCCTCCAAGGTCAAAGGGAGACCCAAGCAAGTCAACCACAGGCTTTGGAGGCCCGCAGCATGTACGTACGGCTCACACACGTGTGTTCGGCATTTTTTCGAACACCTTGTGGGCGCGTATATTTCAACCCTTCTACACAAGACCACGGGCCAGCCCATGGTTCCAGTACACCAGTTGGGTCCCACAACGACCCCCCAGCAAGTCGGGGCCACCCCCGACCCTCAGACACGTGGCAACAAGCCACTGAACTTAGCTCTCGGGCCAACCCGAGGCTACCCTGCCAACCCGCTGGACAACATGGCACGTAGCACGAGGCAAGGCCCATGGGCCCCAAAATGCCTCCTTCCAACCCCTACGGACTTCTACCCTTGGCCTTAGGCCAAATCCAAGGCCCGTCGGCCACTTACGCGGCTCGTTCGGCAACCCGGGGTGTGTCGGGCATTTGCCCGAACACCTTGCGAGCGGCTACTCCGACTCAAAGAACAACGGCCCCACGGGCCCATGTCAGCCTCCTGAAGGTCATAGTCCATCAAAGGACGTCCCCAGGCAACACAAGAAGACCTCCGGGGTTACGGCCGGCCCGGGGCCAATTCGAACAGGGCGTGGCCGCGCCCCAGGGAGGGCGAAGTCCCCGGGGGGCGCGCCCTCTCTCCAGCTCGGTGGTCCCACGACCCCACTCATCCCCGGTTCACTCAATTACGGTCCTACGATGCGATTCGTGTGCCGTACCAGTTTGAGGGGTCAAAGCGCGGACGTGGAAGCGCAAAGCGACATCACGACGGGTTCGTCCTCAAGTCAACGCACACAAGTCTCCACAAGCCGCCACGTACCCTTGTACTTAGCCAAATTGGGAAGAAAAAAACACTAAAATAGAATTTTATAGGGTGGGGACCAGCACCCCCTCTATCTCCTTGCGAACCGGCCTAAACCCCCTTAGGGAGGGTGTTTAGGCGGACCAGCCAGGACCCCATGGCTGGTCCGCGTAAACCCCCAATCAAACAAAAAAAAAACATTTTTTCAAAAAAAAGAAAGCCAGCCCGCCTAAACCCTTGGGGGTTTAGGCGGACCAGCCAGCCCCCCCTGGCTGGTCCGTGTAAACCCCTTTCCCTCTTTCTCTCAGCCCGTAACCCAGTGCACTATTCCATTGGGTTTACGCGGACCAGCTCACCCCCCTTAGCTGGTCCGCGTAAACCCCCTTGTGACCCTTCACCTTCCCTATAAAAACCCCCTAGGGGGCAAGGCATTGAAGGAGAGGCATCCCCAAAGGATTCAAGGCAATTCAAGCGCTTCGGCTCCAAGCAACGAGCTAAGGAGAATTGTTTGTGGGTGACTTGTTCGACGGTCTACTACGCCGGGGGTATGTGATTCGCACCCCCCCACGCCGTATGTAGCCGTCACACACGAGTCGACACCCACCGTATGTGAGACGTTGTGATATGGGCGGATGTCCCCTCATGCTGGGATTTCCCCTCGCACGCTCGTCGGTCGCAACCACACGCGTGCCATGACGCCATGCTCACTCGCAGTTACGAGGCCATGTCCGACCGCTCAACACGAGTCACGACCGGCCCTCGCCCAGATACTGGATTGACGTATCCCCCAGTTATCCAGTCATAGGCCCCCATTCGGCACCACGGCTATGGCCCACGCCACGGGAGGACCCCTCTGTAAAATGCACATATGTGCATCCATCACGCATTGACCCGGGGATCGACCTACACGTCGGAATTGTCCCGCGGCATGCGCCAGTTGTACTTTGGCCTTCACGGCTCTCCTGTGAAGAAATATACGTCTCAGCACAACATTGCCGATTGGACGAGTGCTCACGCACCCGCGTCCCGACCTTCAACCTTCTATCCACATTCCTCGGCATCCGTGCCTAACACTCCAACCCCCAGTAAACACCCCTCGGTCCAACACGCACCCCTAGCTGCTGAATGCCCCCAACCCTCCACCCATGGCTTCAGACATACATACAGACTTCTCTTCAGCATGGAACGAAGGTATTCAGATTCAATCCGATGTAAATAAACACCAGTTGCTTGCGGCCGGTGCGGAAAGACGTCCTGTACACGATTCCCGCAATCACCTACGCACTCGCACCCATGGAACCCCTTCTCTCCACGTGTCGCCCGATCGCCCGAGCCCACGTGCCGCGCCCTGGTGGCGCTTCCCCGGTCAAACCTTGGTTCTATGAGTGATTATTGAGAGATCGACTGGCACGCCCGCATCTTGTCCGGTTAACCTTTATCCCGACACTTCCGTGCCATTCGACCCTTTCTGACTTTCTGTGAAAGGAGAGTGTCCGATACCGCCGTGAGAGGCATGCACCGGTAAGGAGGATACCCGAGATACATCAAACTCCCGTATTTTCCTTCCCCGCTATATTCCTTCCCTCACCCCAGTTAATCGGCATAAAAACCCGCGCAACAGAGAGGATGGCATGCCCGGTGGGACGTCTGCCGCCTTCCTTCTTTTTGCTAAAGAAAAGTCTGTGCCAGGCTTGAAGCCCGGTGCCCTTTCCCTGTCCTTGCAGGAGAGGCAGAGGATGGTACTCGTGCGCATTCTCCAGCAGCTTCCGGTCTGCGTTCCGATCGTCGGGCCGCTCCCGGCTACTGTCGGCGACCGTCGCCTCCGTAGTACTCAGCATTCCAGCAACCATGGCGGCTGTCACCTACGGCCCCAACGTCATTGCCACCCATGCCCGGGTGGGCTACTTGGCGACGCCGATCGCTTTTGACAGCTTCGCCCCGGTTATCGGATCGCCCTACTTCCTGGGTGTGATCCTTGTGGCTGATTTTCAGCCAACTCCAGTCTCTCCAGTGGCCCCTGCGGCCAACGCGCCATGCGCACCCCCAGCTCCAGTGTCCCACCTGAGTGTCGGGCACTGGATCGTCACCACTAGCCTCTATAGGGCCCCCGGATCAACCCCGACCCGGGTGAGCGTTAGCTCCCGAGGCCAGCCTCGTCTGATCTCCAACACGGGCCCCGTGCCCCGGACTTCGGTCACCTTCCCAGCATCTCACTTGGGTCTTCAACCCCGAGCCGTAGCCAAGCCGGCACCCAACATGGGCTCCCTGCCCCGGGTCCACGGCTTCCCAGCATCTCTCTCCGGTCTTCAACCCCGAGCCGCAGCCAAGCCGGCACCCAACACGGGCTCCCTGCCCCGGGTCCACGTCTTCCCAGCATCTCCCTTGGGTCCTCAATTCCGAGCCCCAGCAAAGCCGGCACCTGACACGGGCTTTCGGCCCCGGGTTTACGGCTTCCAAGCATCTGTATCGGGCTTCCGACCCCGATTCCTGGTAGGGCCGACACTTGACATGGGCTCACAGCCCCGAGTTCGCGGCTCCCCGGTAGTGCACTCGGGACCCCGGTCCCGAGCTCCAGTTGAACCGGCTCTCCCCATGGGTCTTCCACCCAGAGGGCAGCGTTCCTCAGCACCTTCCTCGGGCATCCCGACCCGAGCCCGGGCTACGCCGGCACCTACCCCGGGTCCCCGACCCAGAGGCGTCGGCACTCCAGCACTTCCAACGGCTTTGCCTTCCGGCGCAAGTGTGTCATCTCGAACCTCGGCAACACTCTTATCGGCGCGGGCGAAGGCTTACACCCGAGTCACCCAGCCATCGACTCCCGGTGCGGGCTACTTGCCCTGGGGACCGATCTCGGCACTTCGGACTGACGTCGTCATGTCACCGGTCGTTCCGGGCCATATTTTCTTGGTCTACCATCTTGGGGCGGAGTCTTCTCCAGCTCCTCAGAAGAAGCGTCGCCATGGCCGTAGAGGCAGGTGACTCACTGCTGCAACCAGCAACTCCGGTAAGATGGTCCTTATCGGCGACTTGCGGATCCGTCTCGACAGGGGTGAACCAATCATACCCCAGGAACGGACCATTATCACCATCCCCACCTCCAATCGTTTTGACCTCTTGCGTCAAACACGAGAGGATGGGGCGAAGCTGAAAGGAGCGGGTTCCTCGGCGGCAGCCTGGGGCACCCACCGCAGCCAGACACACGGCCTCCCAAGACAACCCGTCGAAAAAATGGCAACAAGGGAGACCAGTAATCGGACTTGAGGAGAATTTGGGTCACCCCAGAAGAAGCTCAAGCTGTTCGAAGGGCGCGTATTACCAACCCCCTGCGAGCACTCAGACACGACATCAGATGGGATGCAGCTGGCTTCACAATGGCATCGTCGGACGACACCCAGTCATCCAATGTCCCCCGCGCAAGTAAGCGGAGGCAAAGGCAAGCCCATCCTCGGGCCCTCCAGCGACCTGTCCAGGGTTCTCCTCCTGCTAACATCGGGAGTGAGACCCCTCCGCAACGCATCTCGGTCTTTGACAGACTAGGGACGCCTGTCCGCCTGAGCGACACCCGCGAAGGAAGCGGACGGCCCGGTTCATCAATGATGCGGTCCGAGTGTTCGCGTGCTACACCACCCAACACCAGCCAGACACCCAGTCTGACGACTTGAATCAGCCTCTGTCCCACTTTAGGAGGCCGCGCCATCAGGCTCTGCCGCCTCCTTCAACCGGTCATATCGGTACTTCTGCCAGACCACAGGCATCGGAACGTGTGAAAGAAGTCCCGGTGGACGACCGCGACCCACCTGTCAACGCAGAACCAGTCAACAATGACCCTCTTGCGAACGAGGTTCAAGAGGTGACTCTCGACACTCTCATGAAGGAGAACCAGCACCTGAAGGCCCTCTTGCAGGACCTCCTCCAGGAGCGAGACCTTCATCCGCAGCAACCTGATAGGCCTCAGGCCGAGTCACCGGTACCCACGGCGGCCCGCGATGCTGCCAACACCTCAGCGGCGATTGCCCGAACCCCATTGGGAACTGGGTTTGGCATGCCTCCGGTCGAGACTCAACCACGAGCCTCCAACACGCCAGTGCTAGAAAATGTCTTGGCGCAACGCCAGATGATCGAGCGCATTGTCGAGACAAAGCTCGCCCAATATGGTGAAGGGACGGTCACGGTGGATCTCTACAGTGTACCCTACTAGCTTCACCACCAGTTGAAGAAACTTCCTCTAGAATACTCCAAGTCCCCGAAGCTGCAAAAGTTCGACGGGCAGGGGTCGCCACATGAGCACTTGGCCTACTGTGTTACGGCTGTGGGCGAGTTAGCGTTGGATGAATCCTATCTCCTCTGCTACTTTGCCACTTTGCTCACGGGGATGGCCTTTCAATGGTACTCATGCCTGAAGCCCGGCTCAGTCGTCGACTGGGCGGATCTCCAGAAGAAATTCCTTGACCGATTTCAGACGGCCGAGCGAAAGGTCTCATTAGCCGAACTCTGTTCCCTTCGGCAGAAAAAGGGCGAGGGTGCCCTCGACTTCATCAAAAAATGGCGAGACCTCAGCATGAGGTGTGTCAATCCACCCATCCAGAAGGACGCCATCACCATATGTCGTCGAGGTCTAGCGGCTAAGGTCAGCGAAAAGCTTCTCGGCACCAATATCAAGGGCTTTGACCAGCTCAATTCGGCAATCGCCGAGATAGAGATGTTCTTCGCCGACAACCCGAGCTATACTGCAGCAAAGGGTAAATAAGTGTGAGAACGCCAGCCCGGTAAGGAGGTGAACATCATAGAATTCACTCCTACCGCCAATGATAGTAAAGGGGCAGAGTCTAGTGGCTCTGACAAAAAGCCAACGGATAAGTCGACTGTTCCCTCCTTCTTGGAGCGCATGAAGACACCCTTCTCCTTCAAGAAGGAACACACGAAGATGCTCTTTGACCTCTGTATGGCCCAAAAGATCATCGAGTTGCCAGAAATCCGCAATCCGGAGGAGGCTTTGAAGACCAACGATCCCTGCTATTGCCTGTACCATCGCATGCTGGGTCATTCAATTGAAGATTGCTACGTCTTCAAGACTCAAGCGCTGAAGTTGATCCGGGACGGCCCCGTCAAGATGAAGAGCGGTCTCGTCGATCCCCCGCAGCCACATACGTGGGCCAGGCCAGCTAAAGCAGCACGCTTGGCTCAGCCCTTGGCCAATGTCATTTACATGATGGCCGCATTCTCTCTTTCTGATGACGAATCTGAGGGGCCCAGCGCCAGTCGAAGGGAACGTTCGATCTGGTATCCAGGGTGAAGGCCTTGGCATGATCAGAGACCTCTCTCCTTCCCCAGGGAGAGAACCCGGAGACTCTTCAACATCCTCGTCGAGACTGGGCAAATCATGCCGCGCGACTCACCTCTTGACTACACCCATTAGGATCATAGTCACCCCCAATACTGCCCCTTCCACGCTAGAATCTGCCACCCGATCGAGTCCTGTGAGGAAGTTCAATACCTCATCTAGGAACAGATCCAATGGGAGCAGATCGATGCGGAAGGAAACTCCATGTCGCTCGTCAGGCTTCGGCAAGCTGTCGAAGTGACCCTAAGCATTGCCAGGGATACGCCAGAGCGGCCAGACTCTCCCCGAGAAAATGGGCACGGGTTGCCTTACCAGCATACTCCGGAATGGCTTGAGTTCCGGACTGACAACCAAGAGGTGCTCGAGCGACTGCGAAGGCGTAGAGAGCAGGATGCCAGTCAGAGGCGGTGCCGACTAACCTCTCGATCAACGTCATCCATTCTTATGCTCCTCCGGCCCTTGAGGGCTCTCAGGCATCTACAGCTAGCCAGCAAACCCCAGCCACTCCAGCTGTGCGGTGGTGGTCCTAGCGGGAGCTGAAGTCTCTCCCTTTTCTTGAAGAAGACATCGCCAGACTCCTCCGGGTCCTTCTCGGCCGAGAGGACATTCTGGTGGGTGAGACGACGACAAGCCCTTCGGCTCTTTCTCGTCCTCCTCCCGCCCTATTGTCGTCACCGACAGCTGCAGATAGGAAGGGAAAGCAAAAATGAGGTGAGGCCCCGCCTTAGCCTCATCACACCTCCTCAGCGGAGGGGCCGTCGGGTCCTCCCCGCCTACCTATTGACACAACCCGGAGTACAAAGAAGACATCTTCGGAGTCTTCAACGACTTCACTTCAAGTGGCGGGCCCACCACCACAAGGCCCCTCCATTCTGCAAAGTCGGGATAACTGTGCAGAGCGATAATGTCCTGCGACACTGTCATTGGTCGCTAGGCCTAGCCCTTAACATGGTTGCAAAGGCAAGGCTAAGGAGCAGGATGACCAATGCACCTCTCTGCCCGCTTCTCGATAGAAGCTGCCGCCACCGCGGGTAAGGCATCAAACCGCGCATATGTCCTCCAACGTCGGTCCCAACGTACCGACTCAGCAAAAGACATCTTTGTCGCCACCGCGGCTAAGGCATCAAACCGCGCACATGTCTTCGGACGCCAGCACCAGCCTACCGATGTCCCGTAGGCTCCCATCGCCACCGCGGGTAAGGCATCAAACCACGAACACATCTTCGAACGCCAGTCCCAGTATTCTGACATACCAGGAATTACTGCTCGAGGTAATTGAGTAGGCGATCAATGCCACCTTCCAGATACAACAAGCGAAAGGCGCCTAGATCGAGATCCAGGCGAGGAAGACTCATCGATCTCGCCCCACAACGGCGTCAGCTCGGAGATATCCTCCTCAGGATTTGTCAACTCTGGCCCCAACACCTCTCCCTCCTACTCCCTTGGAGACGGCTATCTCCAAGAGACAAGAGAAAAATAGGATGAAGAACCTTAGAAGGCGGCTCAAGGAATAGGCTGAACAAGCAGCCGCCCTGCAATTCCCGGCCGAGCCAACGCCTCTCCAAAGGCTCCAGCGGCTCATTGACGACCTGGAGGAATACGTTCCTCCTCGTCCTACCAGGGCTCTCCCACTCGACAGCTACATCCCGTGGGAAGAAATGCAGAAACGAGCCCGCCTCAGAAATTGTGTCCAAGAGATGAGCCAAAAGCTCAAGAACGGCGAAAGACTCGTGATCCCTAACGAGCTCTCCTTGTGCTATAAAGACAAGGAGATCACCACAGAATAGCTGGAAGAAATGATCCGGCGCTACACCTGCAACATGGTGGCCATCCCACCTCCCGAAAATATCAACGCTTCTCGACGGGGCGAGCCAGTAGCCTCCCGGACAAGACAAAGGGCTACCGCCCCTCTTGGGCTACAACCAGCTCCAGAACACACCGATCGCGGTCGAGGCCAGGGCCGGGGGCATGGTAGAGGCCATGGGAGAATTCCTGAGCTACCCCTCTCTCCGTCCACCTTCGACCCGGAGCGAATTATCCTCTTTCGAGGAGAGGAACCGGCTCCCATCCCGAAAGTAGAAATTCGGATCGGACCCGGTATCTTCGATCCTTCCGGCATCGGCGAGGCTGCTGCCAGCCTTCCAGCCCCTACACCAGTACCGACTTCCGCAGTAGAGCAAGCGGGACCTTCCGGCAAGGATGAGCCAGCCCGCCAATCACCCCCAGAAGAGCCATCATTGGCGTCCCTGTTCCAAGAGCCCGCTGGCGATCAAGGTCAATCTGATCCCGGTGTTGTGCCCCTGTGGTTTTGATGTCAGCAAGCACTATGAGTATGAATGATTGATCACCATGTGTCTGCATATGAATGATTGATTGAGCATCTTACTTCCATGCATGCATAAAGAGTCGTATGGGTTCTAGTATATAGAGTGCGTCGACGCACTGTAGTGGCTACGTCGACTCAGTCTAGCAATTCTGGAAGGATACCCATTCTGGAAGGGGGTGTGCATTGACACAGAATGGGCACTGCGTTGACGCAATCAGTTGTGTGTTCTAGCATTAACTCTGTAAAAACACATGCATACTCGGTGCATTGTTAGTTCTCCTGCACATTGCATCGGTGCATTCATTAGTTGCTTCAATACTAAGTCAGTACAGTTCATGCATACCGCATACACATATTCGGTGCAATTTATAGCTCCGCATTCACGACAAGTCTGTCCATGCATAACTTGAAGTCGATGCATTCAAGTGCATTTCATGATAACCAGCATAGTCAAAGCCTATGTATACTTTATTTACGCATTGAAAGTCGATGCGTGTTCATTGCATCTGTCAGGTCTGTACATCGCCGCATGCTATCAAGTCTATACATCGCCGCATGCTATCAAGTCTGTACATCACCCGTGTTCTTCATGCATATACATAGTCAGTACATTCGTTTGTTTCATGTGTACACAAAGTCTGCACACTCTCTGTTGATATGTCCGTGCATCATCTCACAAGTCTATACAACCTCTGTTGATTCGAGCGTTTAAGTTCGTACATCATTTCATCAGAGTCTGTACATTAGGAAGTCTTGCTTAAACTGTTGGCATAGCAAGTCGATGCATCGTTTGTACATTATACACAAAGTCTACACATTCCTCGGTGGTATATCTGTGCATCGTTTGTACATCGCACACAAAGTATGTACACTTGTCGGTGGCATGTCCGTGCATTCATATTCAATGTGCATACTTTCCTGCATGTAAACTGCATTACACACCATCAAGTCTGTACATGCTTTGCATCAAGTCTGTACATGCTTAGTTCAACTCTCGAACTAACTCGGTGCGTCTTTCTGTCTTTCCTTTCAGATTAACTCAAACTGATGACAAGTCTGATCTGACAGAACTGCTGGTCGAGGAACTTAAGAAGGGCACGTGATGCAAGAATGGAGGAAGTGCCAGGATCGTGACACGTGTATTGCAACAGGCTGAAATACTGCCACGTGGTCAAGGTGCTAGGGCGGGAATTCGTGGAAGACACACGCCCATCTACCTTCACTACTCTATAAATAAGAGACTTCTTCATCTGGAGAAAGTGATCGTGAAAAGAGTGATCGAAATAGGGGAACTTACTTGAAAGAGCAGAAGCAGAAAGAGCCTGCACGATATAGAAAAAGAAGAAAGAGAGAAGAAGAGAACGAGAGAGTTGAGAAAGAAAGAGTGAGCATTAAAGAAGAAGGAAAAGAAGAAAGAGAGATCGAGAGTTTAGAAGAAGAAGAAGAGAGTCATCTGAAGCTTTGTCTATACTGGACCGTGGATCAAATCCAGGCTAGTCAGCTCTTTGAGAGCCACTTTGTGTTTTATCGTCTACAACTTTCTGTTGCTGTGTCCTTTCCATATTTTGTTTTCTTTTGAACCTTTATTCAAGCTGTTAGTCAGCAGAGCTAAGCTGTATTGCTCAGCGTTGCAGAGGAGGATTTCTCTGGACACCAAGCTGTGTTGCTCAGCGGGCAAGGTGGATACCTCGGACAGCAAGCTATGATGCTCAGTTGTTTGTAGGCAAGCTGTGAGGCCCAGCCGTTCAAGCTGTGAGTCAGCGGGAAGCCACACTCGGGTTTGAGTGTGGGGTGGACGTAGGTCTGTGGACCGAACCACCTAAAAAATTCCTTCGTGCACTGTGGTTTGAATGCTTACTGTTTGCTTCCGCTAGATGAATGCTTAGCCTCGATCTGTCTTTCTATGTCCAGTGAGCCAATTGACTGCACATTCTTTGTTTGATTAAATGCACCAGTCTTTCAGACTCGATTGAACTTAGTTCGTTTCAATTCCGTATCTCCGAGTGTTCAAATTTATCAATTGGGCAAAATTTTTTAAGGACAGATTCCTTCACCCCCCTCTGAATCCTTCGCACCAGCCCCAACAATTGGTATCAGAGCGGGTGTCTGTAACAAAAGGTCCAACGACCTGTAGATCCGTTCCTTGAGTTGGTTTCAGTGCGATTTGATTTGATCTGCTTTGTCTTGATCTTATGGCTGAAATTCCTGTATACACCGGTTCGGATTTCTATGGCTGGTACGGTCATTTTAGAGACTATGTGATACATTTGAATTCTGATTTATGGGTACTCATTGTTCACGGTCCATATGAAGTTCCGGAGGATAAATCTTAATGGAGATCCTCAGACAGACTGAAATCTGAAGAAAATCAAAAGGCCCTAGATCTAACAAAAAGGGCAATAGACTCTAATTGTTTTCAATGTGTCAATGAGTGCAGGAGCGCAATGGAAATAATCAACAAAATATTGGAAAGATCGTGTAGAGATGAGGAAATGTGCTTCATGGTCAAGGATCAGTCCGAGGACTCATCCTCTCAGGTAAACTCTGAAACAGAAAATATCAGTTATGATGATTTAGTTGCCATGCATGAGCATCTACTGGATAAATATGAAAGAGTTAAACCAGAAAAGAGAAAATTAAGAAAAGAGAAAAATGCTGAAATCACAAGTCTGAAGGCTAAAAATGAAAATCTAAAATCAGAATTGAAAAATAAAGAAGGATCATGTGAAGATTGTTCATCTTTGAAAAAATTGTGTGACAGCATGGAATCTGATTTGAGCCTAAAAGAAACCTTGATTGATTCATTAAAAGAAGAAATGTTGCTCAATGAAAAGGAAATTGAAAAGACAGAAGAAAAACTAAAACAAGAAAATGAAGAATTGAAATTATTGAATTTTGTTATTTCTGAGAGGCCTTTAATGCTTGAAAAAGGGAAGAGTTCATTTGAAAATGAATGTGAGAGAGTGAGTACATTAAAGGAAGAGATAGACAGCTACAAAACCGTCAATGCTATGCTTAATGAAAAGATCACAAACTCTGAATTGCTCATCTCTTCTCTTAAAAATGAGATTTTGGATTTGAATAAGTCTTTGTCTGATTCTGCTAATCAAGAGAAGCATAATGTTGTATCCACAGATAACTGCATGAAGAAAGGCAGTAATCTTCAAGTTAAGCAGGGAATGAGGAATAAACTTTATACAACTTTAGTGCGTAGCTCAGACATAGCTAGCACCTCCACCTCATCCCCTAAACAAGCTGCTGCTCAAGAAAATAAGAAAACAAAATAGAGAAGGAAAATATTGAAAAAGAATGATAACGACCAGCATGCTAAGAAAGTTCAGACCAATAAATCTATTATCAAGAACATTGAATGCTCTTACTGTGGGAAATTTGGTCATGAGATGGCTGATTGCTTTGTGATGAAGAAGGATGATCTGAAACTTAACAGAATTCATGCTAGGACTTCTCAGGTTAAGAAATCTTCTTTAGCTTAGAATAAAAGGATTCAGTATTTTTACTGTCACAGAATTGGTCATCTTATGCATAATTGTAGACTAAAGAAACAGGATGATCTCAATGCTAGAAAATTGTATGATAGGAATGTTCATGCGAAAAATCAGGCAAATCATAAGAAGAACATTCAATGTTTTCATTGCGGCAAATTGGGCCACATTGTGGCACAATGCTGGCATGCACATGTTGTGCCCCTGTGTGGTTTTGATGATGACTGACACACCATGAGTCACACTGAGGTGTGCTAATTAATATAGATGACTGATTGACTGCTTGAATATCTGATTGCTTTATCTGATTGTCTGCTTGAATAGTTAATTCATGAATATGGCTAGATTGGGTTAACGTAGTGGCTAATTGTTTGTGCATGCATTACTCTATTTGCCAAGTGTATACATCAGTCAGCATTGCATTTTATTCACGAAGTCTATACATTGCTGGATGTTCATGTCTGCACATTGGTGTTTTTTCCCTATGTTCTGGCCTAGTCTATACAGCCTCATTCCTACCTTCGTTCCAAGCCAAAGTCTACACAACGCCCTTCACTGAAAGTCTATACATTCGCTGCAGAGTTCACGGTCAAGTGTGTACACTCTTTCACTGTAGCTTCCACATATTCAAGTCTTCACATTGAAAGCCTATACATTGCTCGATGTTCAAGTCTGTACATTCACAGTTAAACTTGAAGTCTGCACACTAGTCTTCACTGTCAAGTCTGCACATTGGTCCTTGATTTCAATGTCCATACATTGGGTTTTTACATGAAGTCTATACATTGTTGTTTGCAGTACATGTCCATACATTGGACTGTTCATCAAAGTATGTACATCAGACTGCTATAGTAAGTCTGTACAGTGAGTGATTCATTGGTGAAGTCTGTATACTCAACTGAACTTCAAGTCTAGACATTGCACTGTAGCATCCATTGTCTTCGTGTCGTTTTCACTTCGTGTCAACTTCGTCTTCGTGTCATTTTCACTTCGTGTCAACTTCATCTTCGTGTTGTTTTCACTTCGTGTCATTTTCACTTCGTGTCGTTTTCACTTCGTGTCAACTTCGTCTTCGTGTTGTTTTCACTTCGTGTCGTTTTCCTTCTCATGTCTTCGTGTCGTGTTTCTGAAGCAGCTCTAATAGTTCTGATGAACTTCGAGTCGTTTCCCTGTAGACCTCGTGTCGTTCCTGTTTAGTAACCACACTTCGTGTCAGTTACTGTTGTTCTTGTGTCTTCGTGTCACTTTCCTTGTTGTGTCTTCGTGTCATTTTTTCCTCTATTTGCGTGCAGGACATTGCAGCACCTCGTGTTGCTTTCTGTGCCACTTCGTGTTGCTTTCTGTGCCACCTCGTGTCGTTCTCTGTGTAGTGTGTGTTTTTGTCACCACTACACTTCGTGTCGTTGTTCTTTACTTCGTGATGTTTTCACTGTCTTCGTGTTGGTCTTTCTCTTAGACCTCGTGTCTTTCTCGCCTTGACCACACTTCGTGTTGCTTTACGTAGACCTCGTGTCTTGCTTGTTTGCAACCACTTTGTGTCGATTTCTGTTGTCAGCCCGTGTTTGTCCTCGTGTTGTTTTTGCATTCGTAACCTCGTGTTGGTCTAGTATTTGTGTTTTTGTTGTTTTTATTTTCGTGTCTTAGTGTTGCCTTTTCTAGACCTCGTGTCTCTTTTTGTTTTATAACCTCACTTCGTGTCGTTCCCTTCGTTGTGTCTGATCTGTTACAGCGTACTCGTGTCGTTCTTAGTTATTATGTCCGCGTGTTGTTTCCTTCTCACTTCGTGCTGTTCTCATCCTACCTCGTGTCGTTCTTGTCGTAGTGCTTGATTTGTTACAGAGACTTCATGTCGTTCTCCTTGTAATGTTTGTTTTGTCACCACTGAATGTCGTGTCTTTCTCAGTGCATCTAGAACTGCTACCACATACCTCGTGCAGCTTTAGAAGCTCACCGGTCGGGGCGTCTCCTTCAGAAACCCCCTCAATATCAACGAGCTCCTCGTCGCCCTCAGCAGTAGCTACGATAGGAGGCTCATCTCCTGATAGTCGGCCCGTGTCCTGAGGAAGCTCTCCTTCCTCCAGGGGGGAAGAGGTACCTGCAATCCATCCCAGTCAAAGCTCAGCACGGGCGGGAAAGTCAAATGATCCACCCTGGAGTGATCAAGTGCTCAGTTACATACCTGACGGTCCCACACTGGAGGACTCCACCAGCCCCACCGTACAGGCCGACACTACAGTCGACAAAGGTGGGAGAGGCACCCTCATCAACAATGGCGGTGGTCTACCCAACAGGTCCTCAACGGTGGCTGAGGGCATAAAGGTCACCGGTCCCAACTCATCTCCAAAAAATGGCAGGGCCCCCGGCGGGCCGGCATCCGCCAATTCTCGGATCATCTCCAGGGTCGCCGCTGCGTCCTCACCTGCCAAACCAGCAACACGAGTCAAGTCAATAATTTTGACTTACAAAAAAGGAGCTTAACAGCAACAAGAAGATCCCCTCAACGGTAGTCAGAGACTCACCCTGATGACTGTCGGCCACCGTAGACCCTGGCTCGTTGGCCTGGCCAGGTGCTTCACCCTGTGTCTCAGCAGGGGCCTCGGCCCCTGGTGCCTCTGCCCCCCCTGCATAATCCGGAAAGTCACAACAAATAACCAGAAGCAAATCGAAGCTGCGGCATGCGCCAAAGGTTCGAAACTCCTACCTGTGCGGGCTCCTCTCGTGGTTGTCCACGACTCAAAGTCGGGAAAGTCCTCCATGTTGGGGAAAGGTTCGCTCATCAGGCACGTAAGCTCCTCCATGTCAACCTCCCCTCCAGCTCCCTCTTCACGCGGGGGATCTGCCTCTCGAGGAGGCGAAAAGGTCGCCTCCACACCAGCCGCCAGCGGAGCTATGACAGACGGACGAGTCCAACAAAATAGGATTAGTCAATCATCTTGGCTAAACCAGACAAAAAACAAAGGGGTTGGGGCGACACTCACTCAAGGCTGTCTCCTCCTCAACTTGCTCTCCAGTCTCAGGTCCCTCAGATGACCCACCAGTTTCAACCGCGGCATCTGCCACACGGGGGCGCTTCCTCCGCGGCCGCAAACTTCCGTCTCCATTCCCTGAGGACGTTCCTGTGGAGGGCTGGTCCTCCTCTGCTGCAGGATCTACTGACAAACACAACAATATACAACATCTCAGTTCTGTAGCCAAGAATTATAGAATGAAAGAAAGAGAACAGACTAAGGGAGGAAAGCCTGACCTGAAGCCCCAAAGGGGGTCAAGGGTAGGGGCACTAGTTGCTCCATCCCTATCGCCAAGGCTCGGGCCGCCATCGTCGCGGCCTCCCGAATGTCCCGTGGGGTGCGGGCTCACTCAATCTGGGACATAAACTCCACGGGTCCAGCTGACCCAACTGCATGGGCGATGTGTCACCTCCAGTCATCGACCGCTGTATCGGCAAAGCTCTCGTATGGGAGCTCCCGGTCTAGCGACCCTCTACCCCGGATGCCACAATCCCCCAGGAACTGAGTCCACCAAGCCCTAGGTGCCCTCGGTCGAGACACCTTCGCTCCAGTCGCAGTCGCCGATGCCCGTCCCAGGGGCTTTAGTGCCCCTCCGTTGCTTCGGCTCCCAGAAGATGAACCCTGGCCACTCCGGGGCCACTGCGCTGCAATCTGCTCGACCTCTCGGTGGATCCGAGTAACACGGGTCCTCAAGTACCCCTCATCCAGTGCAATGGGAGGCAGATCCTCCCTCAGCAGATGACTCTCCTCCGCCTTCCTAATCGCGTAGGCCTTCTGTCGGTAAAGGTGACTGTGCCCGAACCACCACCGGGCGTAGTGCACGTCGGGGACCCATCCCCGACGACCCTACTCCGGCATCGGAAGTCGCTCTGACTCCCAACGACAGTAGAAATCCCACCAGGCCACTGCAAGAAGGTGGGTGTCCTTGCCCTTATACTGTCTGCCTGTCAGATGGAACTCCCTGTTCGGCGGAATCCCCTGGTCGTACTCGAAGTTTCTGGCAAAGCGATGTGGGTAGTACGGCTCCAGGAAGCTCGTCGCCGACCGGTGCAATGCCAACACGGCTGCTCGAGTGCTCAGTATCCACTTAGTCCGCGGTCTCGTATCGGTAGTCCCCTGACTGGGACGGGCACTGGTCGCCCCTCCACCTGAAGCCCCCAGAAATAGGCCGAGGTCCCTCGCTGCACTGTCGAAGGGCAGTCCCTCCTCGCCCCGGGCGGGCAGGTAACAAAGGGACCTCCTGGCCCCCTCAAGCTGCTCCTCTGTGTCCCCATCCGGCTGCCCAGTGAAGCTGAACAAAAGTGGTGCCGTCGGGTTCGCCACAGTACCCCGCGTCACCAGTCCCGGGAAAAGCAATCCGGCCCACACACTAAGGTAGTGGGTCAGTAGAAGTATGCTCTTCTCCCTCGACGCCGAGTGTGCCGCCAGAACTCCAAGCCCCTGGTAAATGTTGGCCAGTGCAGCGGAAGCTAGAGCCAATTGCTTCCCCTCAGCCAACAAGCAAGCCGGCCACAACAACTCGGCCCTCAACAGTCCGTCATCTCCGTGAGGAACTACGAAGGTCGCCAGCCAATATGCCAGATATGCTGTAAGATATGTCACATCTGGCAAACCATGGGGATTCCACCCCTCCCGTTAGGGGTGAGCACAGTTTGGTTTGGTTTGGTTTGAAGAGAATTTTTCTCAAACCAAACCGAACCGATTTTAGGCTTCAACCCGAACCAAACCAAACCAAACCGAATTAATTCGGTTTGAACCATATTCATATCCCCTTTTAGAAATTAGATTGGATTCAAATAAGAGTAGAGAAAGATATGGTAGAAAAATTTCTACCAAATAAAGTAAATATTAAAAATGTAACATAAAAAGTTGTAACTTGTAAGAACAAGCTCCATAATATTTTCACATAAAAAATTAAGAAATTCAGTTATAGTAAAATGGAAGGTGATTTGAAACCTATTTCATAGAGTCAGAAACTCCATCAGAATGGTGGAGATTAGACTTTTTGAATTATGATTTATAGTTACATATACACTTATATTAATTTGATAAAAACATTTTTAATTTCGGGTTATTCGGTTCGGTTCGGTTTCTTAAACTTCAAAACTAAACCAAACCAAACCAAACCAAATTTTTTAATACGGTTCGGTTTGAACCCAAATCGCAATTTTTTAAATTTCAACCCAAACCAAACCGAACCAAATCTATCGGTTCGGTTTGGTTTTCGGGTTGAACCCGAATAATGATCACCCCTAACTCCCGTGGCACGTACACATATCTGAAGTACGTCCGGAAGCGTAGCTTCACCTCCGTGTACTCCTCCCAGGGGGTCTGATCCCTGGAAAACTCCTGGTAAAAGCAGAACGGCCCGTTGTAGAAGTGACGGACCCAAACATTCAGTGGAACCCGGGGAGTCTGAGCAGCTCTCTCTCTCCCCGCCAGAGCCAAATCTTTCCAAGTCTTTATCAGATACCGGTAACTGTAAGGCACTCGGTATCTCCCCAGTCCATCAGTGTGACTGCGGTGGAGGTCATCTAGCACCACCTCCTCATATCCCTCGCCGACAACTGGCAAGCCGGAGATTCGGAACAAAGTCCACAAGTCGAGGCTGGTCTCCCCCTCTACTGTCACCACCGTGTTCCAACAACGGTTGAAACGCTCCAGCAAGCCCTGAAGTAATCCAGTATAGCACGGGTACGCGTACAAGGCGACAGTCACCGCGTACCTAATCCCAGCTCGATCCAGCAATACCCGGTAATGGTGGATAATTCCCATCAACCACTATGTGGCACCCTGGCGATAGTAATGTGACGAGATCACTGTCCAGCGGCCGTACCAGCTAGTGACGGTCTGTCGCATGATCCCATTCAGCATACTGTGGTCATCGTAGCCCTCTCCAGCATACTGCACACCAGTGGGCTCCAACACCAATCCAGCAATCCCCTCTGTCTCTGTGCGATGGTGGCCATGCAGATCCCAGCTAGCAGGGCCAATCGGCCCGACCTTGACTCCAGACTGCTCCGCCATGCCGAAGAACCCCATGCACTTGATGCTGGGAAACTGGCGCTGCCTCCAGTAGTCCTATAAAAAGCTCGGGTAGCTGCAGAAAGCGGTGCCAAGCAAGCTGTCCCTGCCAATAAGAATGGCCCTCTCAAGCCGGCGGCAAGCTCCCGAAATCTGCGAGTCGCCCTCCTCCGCGCCAGGAGGGACATAGCTGTGAATGAACTCAAGCAGGTGGCGATCAAGGGGGAACTCCAATGGATAGCCCCCGCTCCGGTCATAACTGTATAAGTTGCCCGCCTCCAGAATTCGGGCCACCTCCACGGCCCCTGTTCCAGCTGTACGCTCACCAATCGGACCCTCCGCCACGATCAGATGGCCTCGGTCCAACTGCTCTATACCAGCCACGGTGATCACAGGTGCATCTAAAGGGCACATCGGTCGATCAGTCCGCTGCACCCAGTGATCCTCCTCCCGAGCCAGCCGCCTCAGGACCCACCCATCTCTGCCAAAGCGTGCCATAGCTGCAAGACAAGGCACCTAGAAAAAGAGTCAGCATATCAGAAAATCCATATGTGCAACACAGCAAAATAAAGACATATGAAGCGTCAAAATACAACTACAACAACTCAGAAAGAGGATCTCACGGGCCGTACGCCCTCATCCCCGCCTCTGACGCACGCCCCGTGGGGGGCATTTGTTGTACCCAGACTATTTCCTAGTCAAAATGACAAGGAATAAGGGTTCAGGCATTTCCTTGAACACCTTCAAGGCACGGGCTACCTAGCCCTTTCTACAACCCTAAAGGTCCCCACAAGGGTCCCGATCAACTCTCCGTGACCCGCGGCGGCACAAACAAGTGTTCGGGGTCAATCCCAGCCACTCTCATACGGGCTTTGCCCGCGTCCTATATGGCCACCCGGGATCACCCGGGGGCGCCCCGACGTTAAGCCACGCCACGTGGCATCCAGTAAAAGAGTCGTGGGCCCACTCCAAGACTCTTCATTCAACCCTCCAAGGTCAAAGGGAGACCCAAGCAAGTCAACCACAGGCTTTGGAGGCCCGCAGCATGTACGTACGGCTCACACACGTGTGTTTGGTATTTTTCCGAACACCTTGTGGGCACGTATATTTCAACCCTTCTACACAAGACCACGAGCCAGCCCATGGTTCCAGACACCAGTTGGGTCCCAAAACGACCCCCCCAGCAAGTCGGGGCCACCCCTGACCCTCAGACACGTGGCAGCAAGCCACTGAACTTAGCTCTCGGGCCAACCCGAGGCTACCCTGCCAACCCGCCGGACAACGTGGCATGTAGCACGAGGAAAGGCCCATGGGCCCCAAAATTCCTCCTTCCAACCCCTACGGACTTCTACCCTTGGCCTTAGGCCAAATCCAAGGCCCGTTGGCCACTTACGTTGCTCGTTCGGCAACCCGGGGTGTGTCGGGCATTTTCCCGAACACCTTGCGAGCGGCTACTCCGACTCAAAGAACGACGGCCCCACGGGCCCATGTCAGCCTCCCGAAGGTCATAGTCCATCAAAGGATGTCCCCAGGCAACACAAGAAGACCCCGGGGTTACGGCCGGCCCAGGGCCAATTCGCCCAGGGCGTGGCCGCACCCCCGGGGAGGGTGAACTCCCCGGGGGGGGGGGGGGGGGCCCTCTCTCCAGCTCGGTGGTCCCACGACCCCACTCAGCCCCGGTTCGCTCAATTACGGTCCTACGATGCGGTTGGTGTGCCGTACCAGTTCGAGGGGTCAAAGCATGGATGTGGAAGCACAAAGCGACAGCACGACGGGTTCGTCCTCAAGTCAACGCGCACAAGTCTCCACAAGCCCCCACGTACCCTTGTACTTAGCCAAATTAGGAAGAAAAAAAAACCCCAAAATGGAATTTTATAGGGTGGGGACCAGCCCCCCCTCTCTCCTTGCGAACCCGCGTAAACCCCCAATCAAACCAAAAAAAACATTTAAAAAAAGGAAAGCCAGCCCGCCTAAACCCTTGGGGGTTTAGGCGGACCAGCCAGGGCCCCCTGGCTAGTCCGCCTAAACCCCCCATGGGCCACCCAGGCCCCCCTGGTTGGTCCGCGTAAACCCCTTTCCCTCTTTCTCTCAGCCCGTAACCCAGTGCACTATTCCATTGGGTTTACACGGACCAGCTCACCCCCCTTAGCTGGTCCGCGTTAACCCCTTTGTGACCCTTCACCTTCCCTATAAAAACCCCCTAGGGGGCAAGGGATTGAAGGAGAGGCATCTCCAAAGGATTCAAGGCAATTTAAGCACTTCGGCTCCAAGCAATGAGCTAAGGAGAATTGTGTGTGGGTGACTTGTTCGGCGGTCTGCTACGCCGGGGGTATGTCGTTCGCACTCCCCCCACGCAGTATGTAGTCATCACACACCAGTCGACACCCACCGTATGTGAGACATTGTGATATGGGCGGACGTCCCCTCATGCTTGGATTTCCCCTCGCACGCTCGTCGGTCGCAACCACACGCGTGCCATGATGCCATGCTCACTCGCAGTTACGAGGCCATGTCCGACCGCTCAACTCAAGTCGCGACCGGCCCTCGCCCAGATACCGGATCGACGTATCCCCCAAATATTCATTCATAGGCCCCCCATTCGGCACCACAGCTATGGCCCACGCCACGGGAGGACCCCTCTGTAAAATGCACATATGTGCATCCATCACGCATCGACCCGGGGACCGACCTACACGTTGGAATTGTCCCGTGGCATGCTCCAGTTGTACTTTGGCCTTCACGGCTCTCCTGTAAAGAAATATAAGTCTCAGCACAACATTGCCGATTGGACGAGTGCTCCCTGTGGACGCACTTTAATTCGCCGGCTCATGTGGTTTCGTCTATTAAGTGCGTGGGCGTGCCAGTCACCGAAGTGACGATTTATTCGGGCTCCGAAGAGTCCATGGTGCGCTCGATCTAATTTTGTCAGGCGATTGTGTGGTTCGTGTCGGAACCGAATCCCATCGTACCATCAAGGTTATGACGTCATTTACATCCCTCATACGAGGGAATACCCTTGATTAATTGCCAAAATTAGGGGCCCTGCGGCCGAAAAGAATAATACTAATTACGTGAGAAAGAGGCAGGAGAAAATCACACCAAAGTACGCATTAGGATGCAAGCCACTGGCCATGTCGGTCACTCGTGGACCTTTTCATATTCGGACACGGGTCCGTGATAGAAACGTGACGGAAAACTGGAGCGATGAATGAATCCGATCTGATCAGAATGTCGGCCCAAGACTGGGTCGGGGCACGGTCATGTCGGGACGAATCCCAAGACTCGGGCCCGGCCTGCGAGGGCGGCATCACTGTTCCTTCTGCGTCGAGTCACGGAGAGAGAGGGCTGCAATGTAGAATTATTAATATCTTGTAATGTTTTATCATTATTATTCTTATTATCCTGTTGCTCATTCCTCTTTCCGCATCTGTTCCGGGTGATCTCCCTCGTCTTGCTCACTGCTGTTATTGCCCCCCCCTTTATTATTATTATTATTGCCACTTATTTTACTCGTCATCATTTTTTTATATGTATATATTCAGGTTTATTTATTCATCATGGCTTTTATTAGTTTGTTAGTGCTGCCATTAGATGCCTATATGTATATGTATATGTATATGTATATGTGCGTTCACGTATTATATATATGCATATGTTTATTACATTTTTTTTGGAGAGAGTTGACCCTTGGTGGGTTGAAAAAGGGGGGGGGGGGCTAAAAAGGGAGTGTACCGCTGAAGGAAGGTGGGCATAAAAGTGTGCCGGTGAAGGGCTGGGGATGGGTGCCGCTGAAGGGCTTAAGGAGGTGTGCCGGCGAAGGAGGGCGGCAGGCTTGCCGGCGAAGGGCTGAAGGCATGTACCGTTAAAGGACTTAAAGGGGGCGTACCGGTGAAGGCCTGAAGGAAGTGTACTGCTGGGGCTATAGCTGGAGAGTGTATCGGTGAAGGAGGGGGATAATGTAAAGTCCGTACGTTCCTCAGCCTAAAGTCTATACATTGTCTATTCAGTCAGTACACAAGTCTATACGTCCTTTAGTCTAAAGTCTGTACATTGTCCATTGGCTGCGATTCGAAGTCTATACATTGATGGCCCCAAAGTCTACACGTTGCAGCCCAAAGTCTATACGCTGGCCAGCACCCATCGGCTCAAAGTCTGTACATTGACCGGCATAAAGTCTATACATTGTAGCTCAAAGTCTATACGTTGGCCAGCATGAAGTCTATACATCGCAGCTCAAAGTCTGTACATTGACCAGCATGAAGTCCGTACGTTGCAGCTCAAAGTCTATACGTTGGTCAGCATTCATCAGCTCAAAGTCTATACATTGACCGGCATAAAGTCTATACATTGCAGCTCAAAGTCTATACGTTGGCCAGCATGAAGTCTATACATCGCAGCTCAAAGTCTGTACATTGACCAGCATGAAGTCTATACGTTGCAGCTCAAAGTCTGTACATTGACCAGCATGAAGTCTATACGTTGCAGCTCAAAGTCTATACGTTGCAGCACAAATTCTGTACATTGGCCAGCCCCAAGTCTATACACTGCAGCATGAAGTCTGTACATTGCCCAAGTCTATACGCTGCAGCACAAAGTCTGTACATTGGCCAGCCCCAAGTCTATACACTGCAGCATGAAGTCTGTACATTGCCACCAAGTCTATACACTGCAGCACCGAGTCTGTACGTTGCAATATGAAGTCTGTACATTCTGCAGCCTATTCAACCCAGAGTCTGTACGTTGCCCATGCAATCAACATGTGAAGTCTATACATTGCTTGTTGCTGCGTTTGTACATCCATCTGCCAAGTCTGTACACTGAATCCTATTGAGACGGTGGATGAGGGTGTACCGGAGAAGGGAGAGAGAGAATGGGAGGGAGTGTGCCACTGAAGGGTATGTCCCTGGGGTAATTAGGGGTGTACCGCTGAGGGTTCAAGGGGCGTGCCGGGGAAGGCTTTGAAGCGTGCCGCTGAAGGCTGGGAGGAGTGTGCCGCTAAAGGATGTGTCCTTGGGGGCAATTAGGGGTGTACCGCTGAGGGTTCAAGGGGCGTGCCGGGGAAGGCTTTGAAGCATGCCGCTGAAGGCTGGGAGAAGTGTGCCGCTAAAGGATGTGTCCTTGGGGGCAATTAGGGGTGTACCGCTAAGGGTTCAAGGGGCGTGCCGGGGAAGGCTTTGAAGCGTGCCGCTGAAGGCTGGGAGAAGTGTGCCGCTAAAGGATGTGTCCTTGGGGCAATTAGGGGTGTACCGCTGAGGGTTCAAGGGGCGTGCCGAGGAAGACTTTGAAGCGTGCCGCTGAAGGCTGGGAGGAGTGTGCCGACGAAGGGGTCGGATGAGTATGCCACTGGAAGATGACTGGGGTGCACCGTTGAAGGGCCAATCAGGGCGTGATGGTGGAGATTCAATCAGTCTTCAATTCTTTATTTTAAGGCTTTTCTTTTCTTCTTGTTTTAATTTTTTGTGCAGTTTTATATAAACTTCTCCCTTGTTTTGTTCTGTTCGGCCTTTCTGCCATAAGTCGGAAGTTCGGCCTGTCGTGGCGTTGATCGGGTCGGTTCTTATCATGGTACTGGCAGTGACTTGATTAGTTGGAGGGCTTCATCATTAATTATTCTGTTCGTTCGTTGCCTCCTTTTGCCTTATTTAACATGTTGTTATTTTCTGACAAAAATTCGGCAGCATCTCCCCTTGACCCGGGGCGTAAGGGAGATAAAGGGAACGCGCCCACATGGAGTGGCGGAACCCGACAACTGGAGGTGGGCGCCCGAGGGCAACAACACCTTTATAGAACCTCGGAAAACACGAAGGAAGAAACAATGGGCTGAAGGCCCCTTGGGTTAGACAAGGTGGACTGGGGCTCAGAAAAGGTGTGCCGCTGATGGCCTGAAAGGTGTGCCGTTGAGGGCCAATAGGGAGTGTGCCGGCCAAGGACCAACAGTGTAGCAACCCTGATAAATGAATATTTGAAATAAATTAAAACATATATATATTACAGAAGTAATACGGTTAATTAGACGAAGTAAAACAAAATTAAAATAACGCCTCTTATTAGGGCATTAATTCTGAAAGAAACGCCTCTATCAAGGGCGTGACTAAAGAAAGGACGCCCACACGTGCGGTCGTCAACTCTCACGACCAAATAGGCGAGTAAAAGAAACGCCCATGTATTGGGCGTGTTTTAAAAAAATAAGGAACGCCCTTATCAAAGACGTTTCTTAAGAAACGACCTGAACTAGGTCGTTAATTAAAGAATCGACGCCCTTACCTAAGGCGTTAATTCGGTTCGTGACCCGTTCGAACCCAGAGCTTATCCAGGGAAGGATCAACCTAATCTAGTAAGTGTCTATTAGAGTAAGGACTCTATTAGGGATATATTACCCTCACACGAACACTAACTCTAATAGGATTTCCATAACCCTATAAATAATCTACTATCTAACCCTAAAACGCTATTTGGCGTTCGACTCATCAAGAGGTATATGCAGAACATTGTGTTCTTCTTATATATCTTTTCCTCTGCTTCAGATTATATGAAGAATACTGATTCTTCTTTTTACAGGATCAGGAGGCTCTACTAAGTGCGTGAAGAACTGGTAAAGTTCTTCTTCCCGTTCACGTCTTTCCTTGTCATCGAAGAATACTGATATTCTTCCTCTTATGATCCTGTAGGTTGCTTGCATCAACAAGAAATTAAAGGACTTGAAGTTATTATTCTTCCGGCTGTCTAGATTCTCTGTTGTAAACAGATCATCTTGTTCTTCTCATCAAAGCCCTTCACCCGGTCACATCCAAATCAACCATTAAAGGTAGGTTTTCTCAAGATATTGTAGCCAAATAAGAATTAATGCAAGATATCTATACATACGTATATGAGCATGGCATGCATACTGTTTATAAGGTTTTATTACGTCCTCTGCAATATTTTGAAAGAAACGCCCTTGATTAGGGCGCTACTTTAAAAGAAACGACCATGAACGTGGTCGTCAATTTCATATTTGACGCCCTATACGCAGGCGTTAATTTCATAAGAATCGCATGTGATTAATAATTGATCCTGTTTAAAAATTACAATACATATGAAATATTGATTTTTAATATCTTGAATGACTCTGTGAATTCCTGTTAAATTTTACTGCCATGACATGTCTCCTGTCTCTCGACATATTATTTATTAAAATATCGTAAATTCCTTGAAATTCACGACTTGGACAAAGTCGTTTTTCATATTTTAACGCCCCAGAACAAGGCGTGAATCTGAAAAGTAACGCCCCTTCCTAGGGCGTGTATCTGTTAAAATCCTGAAATTCACATATTCTGTAAAATGGAATTATAAAGTAACGCCCCTTCAAAGGGCGCTTTTTTTGATAAATTTCTGAGAATAATTATATCCTGCCGAATATGTAAATGATGAGACGCCTGCATGTGCAGTCGTCAACTTTGAAGAAAACGCCCCCAGGAAAGGCGTGTTTTTGATAAATTAATGAAATAATGGTAATTCTGCAAATTGGCAATATATGTAAACGCCCTTCTGTTAGGCGTTAATTATTCAATACACGACTTTACTTAAGTCGTTATTTTACTGAAAACTTATTTTTATCCTGATTCTATTACCGATGGTTTCATATTATACATATATATATATCGGCACTATTCTCCACTCCGTGAGTATAGTCCCACGTTTCATGTGGATTTATCGATCACACTCAACTCTCATTGACATACAAGCTCTCCATTGGACATTCCGTTCCTTTGGACTAGCGAGTTAGTCATAGAGACCTCCGTAAGACTCCTCGTAGCCTTGGATTCCCTCAAGGCCGACTGAGCTGGTTGTACCCTAAAGACCTATTACACGATCTTTGCCATGTCAATCTAAAGAAACATGGTATACCGGCCCTTATGATTATACAAAGAGTATATCATAAGAAATTCTTGATGGGATGATGATATCATGCCATATCGTGTCATTCTTGTAAACCCCAATTCTATGATAAGAATGAGGGTATCTTGCTTGATCTAATGTTCATGTGGACCTCAATTCTATATAAAGAATGTCCATATTGATTTGTCATGGTACCTAAGTTAAGGGAACCATATTCTACCTAGTTTCATCGATACCGTGATTATACCGTTATTATCGCCAATTTATGTCCTTTGTCATATTTTTGGACTCTATTCGGTCAAAGTTGTCATACATGTCTACATGCTTGATTATTGAAATTCTATATTGGCTATATAAACAAGAGTGGATGTCAAAAATATACATGATAAATGCCTGCGCATATAGGGCCCGATCTGGTCCTGGGAGGAGCACCCGAAAGTACTTGTGCCCATGGGAGTTAAAATGATAAGGTATCTGGCATTATACCGAGTACTTGACTTGCTTGATTGGACATTCCACACACATCTTGTACTTGACTCGTACTTGACATGAAATGAAATGCGTGGCCCGAAAAAGGGTAATTTTCTTGCTTGCTTGATACATGATAGCCAAAGTTCTTGACATGACTTGTTAATTGTACTTGCTTGAATATCTTGAACCACTTGTCATCTTGTTGAAAGTTCATGATTAAGTTCATCTTATTTCCTTGATATTACATTCTCTCTATCTTGTCGTTTTATGCGAGCATGCATAACTTTCTTACATTCATGAAAGATGTAATTACTTAAACCACTTGCTAGTACTTGAGATATAATTTCCTACTGAGCGTTCGCTCATTCCGTTTGTCCCTTTGTACTTTTCAGGTAAGTCCGACGACGATGGAAGTCAATCGGATGGGAATTGTCGAAAGTGAAGAGATAGAGATTCTCCAAGTGTCATCTAGTCTTTTCTATAGTTTCTTGAGTCAACTATGTATTCTTTTCCTTTTTATTAAACAGAGTATTGGATTTGTAATAGTCTATCCCTTATGAAATAAAGGATTGGGTTATCTTACTATTTTGCGCATCTCTGTCTTTGTGTCGAATACACGACCACTCTGATTGACATGATTGATATAGACACGTCGCGCATCTCCGGGTATCTTCCGCGCTCGGGGCGTGACAAACAGGGTGTGCCGCTGTCACGCCCCGATGCGGAATCTCGGGACGTACGGTTAGAGGCAAGCGAGCAATAAAGAATTCCGAACCATTGCACTAAAGGTTGGAAAAGTAATAATCAGAGTTTTATTGATAAAAATTGAGTACAATGGGTAGAACAACTACATCCATATAATAATCAAACTAGAACAATTTCTCATTAATTCTACGGGTACAAACTGACTCAATAAACTAAAACTATCTCTCGATATCACTCCAGTCCATCCCTGACAAGTTCGTCACCTGGAAAGAGGGGAAACAGTAGGAGTGAGCTAAACGCGCTCAGTAGATAACCACAAACATGTTTAAGTAATTAACCATTGATTTCCAATTTATATGAAATGCAGTAAATAAAGAATGACGATAGAAATAACTTGCAAAGTCAAGAAATATAGCAATTTATCAAGTAATGAACAAGTAAAGTAACAGTAAGAAAATTTGGCCAGCAAGTATGTTACACATGTAACCAGGTAAATACACACGAGTCGAGTATCCAGAATTTGTCGTAGACGTAACAAGTCAAGTCAAGTATTCGGGTGTAATGCCTCACCCTTGTCATAAACATCCCAATGGGCTCAATATCTTTTCGGGCGCTCTCCCCAGGACCAGACTGGGCCCTTATGATGCGATGGCATTTCATTTCAATTGGATCACCGATCCCCCGTCTAGACATAGTCAATTATGGCCAATATAATCAGATGAATTTCTGTCGGGTACAAGATGTAAAGGACGACACTTGTCTCCTTTGATTCAAGAGTTTAAACACAACGAAAAACCCAAAACAAGGTATTCGTACGGCAATCACTGGGCCGTACTCTTATGAGTAACGAGTCACGGGGCCAAGAATGAACGGGTGACAGTAAGCCGTTCGAGAAAGAGAAGTAAGTTCCGAAGAACGAGAATATACGAACCATTTGGGTCGTATTTTTCAAGAAATACGGTTCTAGAGAATCCGTATTAAGTATAATGATCTAAATATAAGATAATTTATGTGAAATATTTACCGGGTTGCCAATAACAATTAAACCAACCAATTTCAGTTTAATGTCCATTGGTCAATTCCGGGCTCAAGTATGACCGAAGATTATCCAAGGGTAATCGGTCAATTTATCAAGTTAAAACGATAGTCATGATGTAACCGTAATTTTACCACGGTAAATTGTCTCACGGTAAAAATGTGAAGTTTACCGGATAGAGTGTCCGGTTAATTGGCCAAAGACTTGCCATAAGTTGGCCAGTAATTTTCTGATTTACAGTAATTTACAGAAATTACCTACGGTAAATTTTTAGCTTATGGTAATTAGCCAATTTATCCAAAGTTACAAGTGAATTACAATAATTTTCACTTTAACAAAATAGATACTGCAATTAATAGAAATTTACTCATCTCATTATTTGTTATTTATGTGGATTATCAGTTTTTACTATTTAACATTGTTAAATGGGTCAGAATAGCAAAAATCAGGTTTTCTGGAAGTTAAACAGTTGAAAATGGGCCGTTAAACCTATTGGGTGAAAATTGGACCAGAAATAGGTTTCTGTTAAGCGGTCTAAGTACGGCCGTTTTCAGGAGAACAGCGGTCTGGGAATGACCGTTAAATGGATAAACAACGGTTCCCTAACAGCCGTTCTAGTCTGAGGAATTTACCTTCGACTGTCTGCTAACACACGTCGGTCAGGGGCCGTTTCTAGGGTAAAAGGGTACAACGGTCATGGTAGGGCCATTTATCATGTAAAACGGTCGTTTTCTAGCCGTAATAAAAAAAATACACTTAAATGATAATATTACTAAATTTATTCTAAAGCGGTCTCGGGTTGACCGTTATGCATGTACAACGGTTTGGGGTGAACCGTGGAATGCCAGGGGACAAAACGGTTCATGAAAAGCCGTTAAGACGTACTCTATGGCGGTCGTTACGGGGCCGTTAAAGTAAATAAACGGTCCGTGTGGAGCCGTCTTTCTCTGTAACACGGGGATATTGAAAACAGAAGTATAATCCGGTAATGGGGCTTCAATTCATGAGTTTAAGCATGCAAATGGATAATAAAACATGATTTCTAGAAGTTAACAGCATGCCCTTTCATTCCATTTATCAAATTTGAGGTTTGTGCCATGGTTACCTACCTTAACCAAGGAAAATAAGAGATGTCTTGAGGAAGAAGATGAATAGTGATATTTGCAGAAGCCTTCACAGCACGTAGCAGCAGAGTCTCCTTTGTTTAGGCTTAAGGATTGCTAAGGAAGGCTTAAGGGGGCTTCTATTTATAGTTTTCATTTGAAGGAACGTGTGAAATCTTCACACACTTCACACAAGACTGGTCAGAGCCGCAAAACCCATCCCTGCGTCCAAGCCGTGTTCTTGCCGACCTAAAACACGTTTTCACGTGTTCCACAAGGTAGGTTAGCCTTAAGCTAAGCCTAATCCTATGGATTAAGGAATAGTTAACTAAAACCTCCTTTAAATGTTACCAAACGATTTTTAATGAAATTGACCCAGAAGACAAAATTGCTAATCAATACATGCCCTTTCAGATTATGATTTTTATAGAATTTTATCACGAGGTTTAAGGTTAATCTCCTAATCTTAAGATTAACATAATAATTTAACTCAAATGTTCAACGGTTCAATCGATAGAGAGAGTTTCTGATTTTTACCGATGAAACTCCAGAAGACAAAGTTGCTAAGAAAAATACTCTCTATCAGATGTGATTTTTTGTAGATTTTTCTACGGTAGTTGTATTTTCGGGTGAATAGTGTTTTCCGCGTTTTTAAGTCAAGCTTAAATCATCGATTAAGCCATGTAACTGATTTTATTAGGGTCAAGTATAGAAGACTAAAGTGTTTACCATAGTGTTTACTAATTAACTACCATTTTTAAGTATTTTCATATGATAGTCAAAAAAATTACTATTTACTATTTACCATAGTTACTATTCAAATTTTTTTACTATTCACGAAATTAAATAATTGCACAGAAACTCGGGGTCTTACACCCTCCCCTACTTAAAGAATTTGGTCCTCCAAATTCACTGGACCAAAATACGGTAAAAATATCGCTTACCTAGAGTAGATCGGGATAACGTTTCCGTATAGCGTCCTCGGATTCCCATGTAGCTTCTTCTATTCCACGCCGACTCCATTGTATTTTAACCATCGGTATGGAACGATTCCGAAGTTGTTGCTCTTTCCGATCCAGAATCTTCACTGGTCTTTCTTCATAAGACAAGTCCTTCTTCACTTCGAGGTCCGCATGTTGAATGACGTGACTAGGGTCGTACACGTATTTCCGAAGCATAGAAACATGGAACACGTTGTGTACTCCAGCTAGTTGAGGAGGTAAGGCCAATCTATAGGCGACTTCACCCACTCGATCAAGGATCTCAAATGGACCAATATACCTTGGGCTTAACTTGCCATGAATACCGAATCGGCGAATACCTCTCGACGGAGAGACCTTCAAAAATACATGCTCGCCAATCTGGAATTTCAAATCTCTTCTTCTATTATCAGCATAACTTTTCTGCCTTGATTGAGCTACAAGTAACCGGTCTCGAATAATTCGAATATTCTGTGATGATTCTGAGACAAGATCCGGTCCAAGCCATTGCTTCTCGCCAATCTCATCCCAACATAATGGAGAACGACAACTCCTTCCATACAAAGCCTCGAAAGGTGCCATTTGTATGCTGGATTGATAACTATTGTTATAGGCGAATTCTATCAATGCCAAATGATCACTCCAGCTGCCATCGAAGTCAATCATACAAGCTCTCAACATATCTTCCACAATCTGATTTGTTCTCTCGGTCTGTCCATCTGTCTGCGGATGAAATGCAGTACTGAAATTCAGACGGGTACCAAGAGATTCTTGCAAACCCTTCCAGAAATGAGATGTAAATCTCGGGTCTCGGTCAGACACAATGCTGACTGGAATACCATGAAGTCTAACCACTTCCTTCAGATATAATGCTGCTAGTACATCAACCGTCCACTTGGACTTAATAGCTAGAAAATGGGCTGACTTAGTCAATCGATCCACGATGACCCATATTGCATCATAGCCACCTCGAGTCTTAGGAAGACCCATAATAAAGTCCATACCAATACTCTCCCACTTCCATTGGGGAATATCAAGTGGTTTCAATTTACCTGCCGGTCTAAAATGCTCGGCCTTTACTTGTTGACAAACAAGACATCTGCTTACAAAATCTGCAATTTCCCTTTTCATGTTTGGCCACCAAAATGTCCTCTTCAAGTCTTTGAACATCTTAGTGCCTCCCGGATGGATAGTGTATCGGGATCTATGTGCTTCTTCAAGGATCCGATTCTTTATATTAGCCTCATCCGGTACACAAGTTCTACCTTGAAACACCAGTCTTCCATCATTGGCTATCGAGAAGTCAGGTCTGCCACTTAAGTTTTCCTTAATCTCGACTAGCTCGGGATCAATATCTTGTAATAGCTTGATTTCCACTAACAGTTCGGGCTTGAGTTGCATCTGGGAAATCAAAATCCGATCATTATCAATATTGAGATCCAGACTAGCCATCAGCTCTAGTAACTTCCATTCTTGTAACATAAGACTGGATAACTTAGCCACAGGCTTCCGACTTAACGCATCAGCCACGACATTGCCTTTGCCAGGGTGATACTCGATAGAGAAGTCGAAATCCTTTATATATTCCAACCACCTTCTTTGCCTCATGTTTAATTCCTTTTGAGAAAATAAGTATTTCAGACTTTTGTGATCCGAAAATACCGTGAATGATTCTCCATATAAATAGTGCCTCCAAATCTTTAATGCGAATACTACGGCTGCCAATTCCAGATCATGCACGGGATAATTAACTTCATGCTTCCTTAACTGCCTGGAGGAATAGGCAATCACCTTGCCATGCTGCATAAGCACACAGCCTAAGCCAATACCAGAAGCATCTGTGTAGACCACAAAACCGCCTTCACCCGAAGGTAAGGTCAAAATAGGGGCAGTAGTCAAACAATCCTTCAGAGTTTGAAAACTCCGTTGGCATTCAGCTGACCACTCAAACTTGATTTCTTTGCGGGTTAATTTGGTCAAAGGTACCGCAATTTTAGAGAAATCTTGAATGAACCTTCGATAATAACCAGCCAGGCCAAGAAAACTCCTTACTTCAGTAGCATTAGTAGGCTGTTCCCAATTCTTGACTGCTTCCACTTTAGATGGATCCACAGAAATTCCATCCTTAGTAATAATATGTCCTAGAAAGGACACTTCACTCAGCCAAAATTCACACTTGCTGAATTTGGCATATAATTGGTGATCTCTCAATAATTGAAGAGCCGTTCTTAGATGCTCGGCATGATCTTCTTCACTCTTTGAGTAGATCAAAATGTCATCAATAAATACCACGACCCATTGATCAAGATAAGGTCGGAACACATTGTTCATAAGTTGCATGAAAGCTGCCGGTGCATTCGTTAACCCAAAGGGCATAACGACAAACTCAAAGTGACCATATCGGCTTCGAAAAGCTGACTTGTAAATATCATCTTCCTTAATTCTCAATTGATGATACCCAGATCGAAGATCGATCTTAGAAAAATACGAAGCTCCAGCAATCTGGTCAAATAACTCATCAATCCTCGGCAGTGGATATTTATTCTTGATAGTTATCTGGTTGAGTTGCCGATAGTCGATGCACAACCTCATCGAACCATCTTTCTTCCGAACAAACAATACAGGAGCTCCCCAAGGGGAAACACTCGGGCGAATAAAACCCTTCTCGAGTAATTCTAACAATTGTTGCTTCAATTCCCGCAATTCCGCAGGAGACATACGATAAGGGGCTCTGGAAACAGGAGATGATCCAGGAATAAGATCAATAGAGAATGTAACTTCACGCTGAGGCGGAAGTCCTGGTAACTCCTCTGGAAATACGTCCGGAAATTCCCGAACAATAGCAATATCCTTAATCTCGATCTGCTGTTCAGGGGACGCATGAACAAAAGCCAGAAAAGCTTCGCATCCACGCCTCAATAACTTGTCAGCACGAAGAGTCGAGATAAGAGACACCGGACTAGGATGTTTCACTCCTTTGAAGAATAATCCGGGGTGCTTAGAAAAAGACACCGAACAAGAATTGCAGTGAACATTGACCTCATACTGGGCCAACCAGTCGGCTCCTAGGATTACATCGTAATCCTTCATGTCTATGCAAATCAAGTCGGCTGGAAAATTCCGATCATTCACCATAACTTTACTAGAAGGATAATAATGCTGAATAGCTGAACTGGTCCCAATAGGGGTTGATATCTCTAACGGAGAGTCCATCAAAACAGGTTCTATAGCTAATAACTTAGCAAATCTCCGGGATATAAAAGAATGTGTTGCACCAGTATCAAATAGAACAAAAGCCGGAAAGTCGGATATAATGAGAGTACCTTCGACGAGTCCACCATCCTCGGAGATACCCTTTTCCTTTGTATGAAGAGCCTGGAGCCTGCCTTGAGGCTTCTTGACGTTTAGAGGTTTTGCCGGAATAGCTTGTTCCGATAATAAGGGGCAGTTGGGAATGCGGTGCTCCTTGCTTCCACATCGCAAACATGCACCTTGCTTGCGCCAACAATCCTCCATTTTGTGACCGGGACGATCACAATATCGGCATACGCCTTTGAATGGAACCACAGAATCAGGTTTCTTGTCTTCTTGTCTTGGCGCCTTGCCCTTCCACGAACCAGAACCAGAACTAGAACCAGTACTAGTGAAAGGTCTTTTCTTGTTAGGACCAGTGCCAGAATCAGTCTTATCATTCTTGAGTGCCTTCGGTTGATTCTTCTTACTACCTTGACCACGAATCCTTTCCGTCATTTCCAATGTATCTTCTAATACTTGTGCCTTTCTTACCATCTCAGAATATGTAGAAATTTCCAGTGGTGCCAGTTGATTAATATAATGAAGTCGAAGACCGTTAAGGAAACGCTTCGCCTTCATTTTCTCAGTTGAAATGAGATGTCTCGCATAACGAGAGAGTCTTGCAAACTGGGCTTCATATTCTGATACCGATAAGCTTCGCTGCTTCAGAGCTGCGAATTCCGCGGCCTTCTTTTCTTGCACGCGATCAGAAAAATATTTATCATTGAAGAATTCCTCGAATTCCTCCCACGAGACTTGTTGGTCACCGAGAGTCGGTTTAATAGACTCCCACCAAGTACGCGCATCACGTTCCAGTTGGAAAATGGACAAGAGAACACGCTCCTGGTCAGTGCATTGCATGACCTCAAAAATCCTTGCCATCTCGTCAAGCCAGTTCTCGGCTTCATCAGGATCGGTTGAACCAGCAAACCTAGGCGGGTTCATCCCTCGGAAATTCCGATACAATTCACCAGTACCATGAGCTGCGCCATGAGGTGCCGCTCCGGCTCCAGCTCCTGCCTGAGCCAATGCATTCAAGGCTTGCGTAAGTCCTTGAACCGTACGTTGCAAATTCCTCATCTCAGCACGATTGGCTGCCATTTCAAGTACCTATAAGGTAATCCGTTGTTCATGAGTCGATTATTATGAGTCGATTATTATGAGAAAAGAATTCTCAGATGAGATGAGAGAGAAAGAACTAGAGGAGTGAGACACGATTACGATTAATAGCTTAACCCGATTTCTACCCAAATCTCACAAGGTCTAGTTTTTCCTAAACTTATAGGAGAGAAGGAAACCTAGGACAATTTTAACCTAAATTTCTAGGTCAATGCGACCTATGCTCTGATACCAACTAAACTGTCACGCCCCGATGCGGAATCTCGGGACGTACGGTTAGAGGCAAGCGAGCAATAAAGAATTCCGAACCATTGCACTAAAGGTTGGAAAAGTAATAATCAGAGTTTTATTGATAAAAATTGAGTACAATGGGTAGAACAACTACATCCATATAATAATCAAACTAGAACAATTTCTCATTAATTCTACGGGTACAAACTGACTCAATAAACTAAAACTATCTCTCGATATCACTCCAGTCCATCCCTGACAAGTTCGTCACCTGGAAAGAGGGGAAACAGTAGGAGTGAGCTAAACGCGCTCAGTAGATAACCACAAACATGTTTAAGTAATTAACCATTGATTTCCAATTTATATGAAATGCAGTAAATAAAGAATGACGATAGAAATAACTTGCAAAGTCAAGAAATATAGCAATTTATCAAGTAATGAACAAGTAAAGTAACAGTAAGAAAATTTGGCCAGCAAGTATGTTACACATGTAACCAGGTAAATACACACGAGTCGAGTATCCAGAATTTGTCGTAGACGTAACAAGTCAAGTCAAGTATTCGGGTGTAATGCCTCACCCTTGTCATAAACATCCCAATGGGCTCAATATCTTTTCGGGCGCTCTCCCCAGGACCAGACTGGGCCCTTATGATGCGATGGCATTTCATTTCAATTGGATCACCGATCCCCCGTCTAGACATAGTCAATTATGGCCAATATAATCAGATGAATTTCTGTCGGGTACAAGATGTAAAGGACGACACTTGTCTCCTTTGATTCAAGAGTTTAAACACAACGAAAAACCCAAAACAAGGTATTCGTACGGCAATCACTGGGCCGTACTCTTATGAGTAACGAGTCACGGGGCCAAGAATGAACGGGTGACAGTAAGCCGTTCGAGAAAGAGAAGTAAGTTCCGAAGAACGAGAATATACGAACCATTTGGGTCGTATTTTTCAAGAAATACGGTTCTAGAGAATCCGTATTAAGTATAATGATCTAAATATAAGATAATTTATGTGAAATATTTACCGGGTTGCCAATAACAATTAAACCAACCAATTTCAGTTTAATGTCCATTGGTCAATTCCGGGCTCAAGTATGACCGAAGATTATCCAAGGGTAATCGGTCAATTTATCAAGTTAAAACGATAGTCATGATGTAACCGTAATTTTACCACGGTAAATTGTCTCACGGTAAAAATGTGAAGTTTACCGGATAGAGTGTCCGGTTAATTGGCCAAAGACTTGCCATAAGTTGGCCAGTAATTTTCTGATTTACAGTAATTTACAGAAATTACCTACGGTAAATTTTTAGCTTATGGTAATTAGCCAATTTATCCAAAGTTACAAGTGAATTACAATAATTTTCACTTTAACAAAATAGATACTGCAATTAATAGAAATTTACTCATCTCATTATTTGTTATTTATGTGGATTATCAGTTTTTACTATTTAACATTGTTAAATGGGTCAGAATAGCAAAAATCAGGTTTTCTGGAAGTTAAACAGTTGAAAATGGGCCGTTAAACCTATTGGGTGAAAATTGGACCAGAAATAGGTTTCTGTTAAGCGGTCTAAGTACGGCCGTTTTCAGGAGAACAGCGGTCTGGGAATGACCGTTAAATGGATAAACAACGGTTCCCTAACAGCCGTTCTAGTCTGAGGAATTTACCTTCGACTGTCTGCTAACACACGTCGGTCAGGGGCCGTTTCTAGGGTAAAAGGGTACAACGGTCATGGTAGGGCCATTTATCATGTAAAACGGTCGTTTTCTAGCCGTAATAAAAAAAATACACTTAAATGATAATATTACTAAATTTATTCTAAAGCGGTCTCGGGTTGACCGTTATGCATGTACAACGGTTTGGGGTGAACCGTGGAATGCCAGGGGACAAAACGGTTCATGAAAAGCCGTTAAGACGTACTCTATGGCGGTCGTTACGGGGCCGTTAAAGTAAATAAACGGTCCGTGTGGAGCCGTCTTTCTCTGTAACACGGGGATATTGAAAACAGAAGTATAATCCGGTAATGGGGCTTCAATTCATGAGTTTAAGCATGCAAATGGATAATAAAACATGATTTCTAGAAGTTAACAGCATGCCCTTTCATTCCATTTATCAAATTTGAGGTTTGTGCCATGGTTACCTACCTTAACCAAGGAAAATAAGAGATGTCTTGAGGAAGAAGATGAATAGTGATATTTGCAGAAGCCTTCACAGCACGTAGCAGCAGAGTCTCCTTTGTTTAGGCTTAAGGATTGCTAAGGAAGGCTTAAGGGGGCTTCTATTTATAGTTTTCATTTGAAGGAACGTGTGAAATCTTCACACACTTCACACAAGACTGGTCAGAGCCGCAAAACCCATCCCTGCGTCCAAGCCGTGTTCTTGCCGACCTAAAACACGTTTTCACGTGTTCCACAAGGTAGGTTAGCCTTAAGCTAAGCCTAATCCTATGGATTAAGGAATAGTTAACTAAAACCTCCTTTAAATGTTACCAAACGATTTTTAATGAAATTGACCCAGAAGACAAAATTGCTAATCAATACATGCCCTTTCAGATTATGATTTTTATAGAATTTTATCACGAGGTTTAAGGTTAATCTCCTAATCTTAAGATTAACATAATAATTTAACTCAAATGTTCAACGGTTCAATCGATAGAGAGAGTTTCTGATTTTTACCGATGAAACTCCAGAAGACAAAGTTGCTAAGAAAAATACTCTCTATCAGATGTGATTTTTGTAGATTTTTCTACGGTAGTTGTATTTTCGGGTGAATAGTGTTTTCCGCGTTTTTAAGTCAAGCTTAAATCATCGATTAAGCCATGTAACTGATTTTATTAGGGTCAAGTATAGAAGACTAAAGTGTTTACCATAGTGTTTACTAATTAACTACCATTTTTAAGTATTTTCATATGATAGTCAAAAAAATTACTATTTACTATTTACCATAGTTACTATTCAAATTTTTTTACTATTCACGAAATTAAATAATTGCACAGAAACTCGGGGTCTTACAGCCGCTGAGGGCCAACAGGGTGTACCGGCCAAGGGCCAACGGGGTGTGCCGCTGAGGGCCAAAAGGTGTGCCGGCCAAGGGCTGGAAAGGTGCGTCGCTGGGAGATAGAAGGGGAGCTAAGTGTATGGGCTGGGAGGCTTGCAGATTATTTAGGAAAATAAGGGGAGTTCAAGGCCAAGGGTGGGCCACTGGTAGCTGGGTGTTCGGAGAGAGAATAAGGGTCTCCCTCTCTCCTTAAGCCGGTGGGCATAATGGATGGCCATGGAGGGGAGTGAAGAGCCCATGAGGCCAAAACTCATAGGGGAAGAATCACATTGCTACGGTGACTCCAAAAACACCGGAAGAAAAGAGAGAATGAACAACACACCATGCACTGTGAAGGCGGGAGTAAACCAGCAGAAATAGCAGGGAAGACCCAAGAAGGGTGATTTTTCATTCATGGGAAGCAAAGGGCCGAGGCCCTACATATACATTGACGGACACACCCGAGCTAAGGCTACGGGGGAGAAAGAAAACCCAAGAGCAAAAACAAAAGGGAAGAGGAAAAATAAAGAAAACCACGGAAGGGAAGGCGTTGGGGGCTGAAGTGGGGACGACCGTCCACCCTCCTTGTCCCACGACTCCCCCCTAGTACACTCAACTCTCTTCCTCTCTTACTCTCTCTTCTTCCCGGTGACCGTCGGAGGAGACTCACGCCGGAACGCCTCTTCTCCCTTTCTCTCTTCTCCTCTTTCCCTTTGCTCTATGTGTCTGTCTCTTCGCCTCTGTGTTCTTCGTCTTCTCCCTTCCCCCTTCTTTTCGTCGGGAACGGGAGTCTTTTATACTCCTAGCAGCGGGAGCCTTGCGGCCGTCGAAGGCGGGAAGTAGCCCGTGATCATGGGGGTTTGACCTCCCCTGCCCTGGCTGTCAGTGGAGTAGCCTGCGTGGCCCAACGATCGGCTGACACCTCGGACGGCTCACTGCACGCCAAGTATATGTAGGGCATGGGCACCACGTCGTTTGCCGTTGAAAATGCCTTACGCTGTGCCGTTGGCGGGCTGAACAAGCGTGCCGTGGGGAAGCCAAAAGGGCGTGCCGCTGGAGCATAAAACAGGCGTGCCGTTGAAGACTCAGCAGCGTGTGCCGCTGAGGGCCCAAAGGGGCGTGCCGCTGAACGGCTTGAAGGGCGTGCCGCTGAAGCCCTGGATGGGCATGCCGCTGAAGAACCCCCTGGGGGTGTACCGCTGAAGAACCCCTTTGGGGGTGTACCGCTGAAGCCCCGAACGGGATGTGCCGCCGAAGCCCAAAGGGCTGTGCCCCTGAACACCCAAAGGGGTGTGCCGGTGAAGAACAAAGGGTGTACCGCTGGGGCCCCCTCCCTGGGTGTACCGCTGGAGACCCCCCCTGGGGGTGTACCGCTGAGGCCACCCCCAGGGGGTGTGCCGCTGAAGCCCTGGGCCTTGCCGCTGGGAACCTGAAGGGGCGTGCCGTTGGAGGGCTCTTGGGGGCTGGGTGTGCCGCTGAACCCCCATGGGGGTGTGCCGCTGAAGCTCTCAAGGGCGTGCCGCTGGAGGCCAAATTGGGCGTGCTTTTGAGCTCATCCTGAGCCCGTTATGGACACGAGTCATGGCCTGTTTAGCTTTCTCCGGGGCTCACAGATTGTGGGGCTCTTTATGATTGGTTTCTCTTCAATGTCGTGACTCCGGAGATGGCTTAACAGCAGTATGCGTATTTGGGGAGCCCGGGCGATCAGTCTTTCCGGGGCTTCTTCACTCGGCGCCGTTGTTGACGCGAGGGCGGGCGTGATATTTGGGTGTGCAATTTTCGGTGTCCACAAATGCCCCCCACCCATGGGTGGTGCGGGCGAAGGATGAGCCGGGCGGTGCCCGCGGATGTATTGGTCTCTTCTTTCTTCGTCGGTGCCCGACGGGGTGTCGGGAGCCGCCCTAGTTTGTTGTCTCTTTATTTCTTCGTCAGTGCCGACAGGGTGCCGGGAACTAACATGGTCCGTCGATCTCTTGGTCTCTTTGTCAGTGCCGACGGAATGTCGGGAGTTGGCCTGGTTTGTTGTCTCTTGGTCTCTTCGCCAGTGCCGACAGAATGTCGGAAGCTGACCTGGTTTGTTGGTCTCTTCTTTTCTTTTCTTTCTCTTTTTTTTTGAACCACATTACCGATACAAGCGCCCTTTCGAGTTTTTGCCAGTACCGGCCCCCTCTTGCTTTTGCCCACGCGCCCTTCGGGTTTTCACGTGGCGGGGTACCCAATTTTGCCTGTAGCGCCCTTTCGGGTTTTCGCCACAGCCGGGTTGTTGCCATTTTTGCCCTTGTCCCCGCATAGGGGCAAGTCCGGCGGGGCATCTCTATTTTTAACCCTATTTTATTTTCTTCTCTTGGATGAGCCAGGCGGTTCCCGTGCATGTACTTACCTTCTCTTTTTTTGGTGCCGATGGGGTATCGGGAACTGAAGCAGCATATTGGTCCCTTCGTTTCTTCATCAGCACTGACAGGGTGTCGGGGGATGACCTGGCTTGTTTATCTCTTCGTCTCTTCGTCAGTGCCGACGGGGAGTCGGGGGCTGACCTGGTTTGTTGTCTCTTAGTCTGTTCGTCAGTACCGACAGGGTGTCGGGAGCTGACCTGGTTTGTTGTCTCTTAGTCTCTTCGTCTCTTCGTCAGTACCGACAGGGTGTCGGGAGCTGACCTGGTTTGTTGTCTCTTAGTCTCTTCGTCAGTACTGACAGGGTGTCGGGAGCTGACTTAGTTTGTTGTCTCTTAGTCTCTTCGTCAGTGCCGACGGGGTGTCGGGAACTGAAGTAGCATATTGGTCTGTTCATCAGTGCCGATGGGGTGTCGGGAGCTGAAGTAGTATGTCGGTCTCTTCATCAGTGCCGACGGGGTGCCGGGAACTGAAGTAGTATGTTGGTCTCTTCATCAGTGCCGACGGGGTGCCGGGAACTGAAGTAGTATGTTGGTCTCTTCATCACTTCATCAGTGCCGACGGGGTGCCGGGAACTGAAGTAGTATGTTGGCCTCTTCATCAGTGCCGACGGGGTATCGGGGACTGAAGCAGCATGTTGGTCTCTTCGTCTCTTCATCAGTGCCGACAGGGTGTCGGGAGCTAACCTGATTTGTTGGTCTCTTGGTCTCTTCGCCAGTGCCGACAGGGTGTCGGGAGCTGGCCTGGTTTATTGTCTCTTGGTCTCTGCGTCAGTGCCGACAGGGTGCCGGGAACTGACCTGGTTTGTTGATCTCTTTGTCTCTTCGTCAGTGCCGACGGGGAGTCGGGAACCGACCTGGCTTGTTGTCTCTTAGTCTCTTCGTCAGTGCCGACGGGGGGTCGGGAACTGACCTGGTTTGTTGATCTCTTGGTCTCTTCGTCAGTGCCGACGGGGAGTCGGGAGCTGACCTAGTTTGTTGGTCTCTTCTTGTCTTTTCTTTCTCCCTTTTTTTTGAACCACATTACCGATACAAGCGCCCTTTCGGGTTTTCGCCGGTACCGGCCCCCTCTTGCTTTTGCCCACGCGCCCTTTCGGGTTTTCACGTGGCGGGGTACCCAATTTTACCTGTGGCGCCCTTTCGAGTTTTCGTCACAGCCGGGTTGTTGCCTTTTTTTTTACCCTTGTCCCCGTGTAGGGGAAAGTCCGGCGGGGTATCTCTATTTTTAACCCCATTTTCTTCTTTTCTTTTTTTTTGACGAGTGAGTGATATGCGAGTGTCGGCTAGGGCACGAAGCCTTGCACCGAAAGTTAAGGCTTATTCGTCGGCAAGAAGAAAATGCTAACGCAACGGGAGAATTCGTGCCGATTCGGACGTAAGGTCCGTAATGGCAATATTGAACGGAGTGGGTGGCTGGGGCACGGGGCCTTGCGCCAGAAAGGGACTTATTCGTTGGCAAGGGGCTAATGCCAACGCAAGGATAGAGATTATGCCGATCCGGGCGTAAGGCCCGTGACGATGATTTCGTATGATGCGAGGTGGCTGAGGCACGAGGCTACGTGCCAGGGAATGCCTTGTTTGTTGGCAGGGTAATGGTGTTGTGCCCTGTGGTTTTGATGATGGTTTCAATTGTGGCTTTGCTAATGGCTTTGCTGTGGTTTTTACGATGATCTTGATGATGGCTTTGATGTGATTTTAATAGTTGATCTTTGATGTGTGTTATTCACTGTGAGTCATCCTGCTGTGTGAGTCATCATGCTATTACTTACCTTTTAATCATAATGCAGTTCTTCATGAGCTCTGATATGGCATTGCATATTTGATTATGTTCAGTCATGGCTGATTGCTCAACCCCTCAGCTCATTCATTGGTTATACATGTCCATACTTAGGTCTTCTCCTCCAAGGTTATACATTGATCTTCCTTGACGTTTATACATTGGTCTTAACGTCAAGTCTATTCAGCGTGATCAGTGCATCATTTCTTCAAGTCTAAATCAGCTCTATAAATCAGCTTCATTGATAGCCCTACATGCACCACACTTCGTGTGGTTTCTCCTCACAAACACGAAATGACTTCCTGTCGTCTTTGTTTACAACACTTCGTGTTAACTTTCATGGCTACCAGGTAAACTGCTATGAGGTAGTACGTCGTGTGTCCGTATTGTTTCCTTCATATTTCGTGTCGTTTATCCCTACAACACTTCGTGTTATCCGTTTATACTTCGTATTGTTCCATCTTTGTCTTCTATGTCTCCGAGTAGTATCTTCCACTGTTTAACTTCGTGTCGCTTCACTTTCTGTCTTCATGTTGTTCACTGAAGCAGCTCGAATTGTTCTGACGAACTTCGAGTCGTCTCCCTGTGAACCTCGTGTCGTCTCCTTTGTTTTTAGTTGGTCATCTCGTGTCACCTTTTATGTTTGCTCGTGTGCTTTCGTGTCACTTACTGCTGTTCCTCGAGTCGTTTCTTCCTGGTCCCACTGCTTCATCACGTGTCGTGATAGCCGTGTCATCTTCTGTCTTCGTGTTGTTTTCACTTCGTGCAGCCTTCTCTAAAGTTCAAGCTCTAAGTGTCTCAAGTCGAGTGTGTCGGTGTTGTCTCCATGTCGTCCTCAGTTAGAGTCATTTCTTTGTTATCTCTATCCTCGTGTTGACTTAACACACTTCGTGTTGGTCTTACGTCGTGCACTTCTTTTCTAATCAAGCCGAGTCTGTCTGTGATGTCCTCGTGTCGTCCTTAGTCCGAGTCATTTCTCTTCTGTCTTCGTGTTGGTTTTTCTCATTAGACTTCGTGTCCTTCTCGCCCTGACCACACTTCGTGTCGATTCTTGTTTTTCATCTTCGTGTCTTTCTCACCTCATGACCACACTTCGTGTCGGTCTCTGTTTCTCATCTTCGGGTTGCTTTCAGCCCGTGTCGTCCTCGTTTTTGAGTCGCTCGTAAGTTCGAGCAGCTTTGTACTCGAGTTGTCTTTATGTTATTTTAGTATTTGTGTCTTCGTGTTATTTTTGTGTGTTAATGTCTCCGTGTTGTTTCTTTCTCTCCTCGTCTAGGTTTCTTCTAAATCGCGTGTTATTCTATTATTTCACTCTGTGTTATGACCTCTCACCTCGTGCCGTTCTTATCTGACCCCGTGTCACCTTCTTTGTTATATTAGCCTTGTTACCTCGTGTCGTTTTCTTCTTACCTCGTGTTGGACTTATCTGACCTCGTGTCATCTTCCTTGTTGTGTTAGCCTTGCTCATTGTATCTCGTTTCGTTCATTTCCTACCTCGTGTAGTAGTCACCTTGTTTGCTATTACATACCTCGTGCAGCCTTAGCTTTAAATGAGCATACAGCGAACTCTGAATGATTAATGGTATTAATCTCATTACAGGTCCGAGGAAGAACATTCCACACACCTGGGCTGCACGTGATCCGAGACAAGAGGAACCAATCCGATAAAGACACGTGGCAGGAAGGTTCTGGATCGAGCGTGGGAGGCACACGCGTTTTGTGCCCTATCCACCTGCTGCTGCTGCTATATAATGTAGCCTTCGTCCACAGATAAAGAAGATCGAAGCCAAGAAAGAAAAAGCAGAGTTGTAGAGAGCTCGATCCAGAGAAGAAAGGAAAAATAGAGAGATCGTGAGAGTGTGGAAAAATAGAGAGCAGTCGAGAGCTTCCACGTTCTAGATAGCAGTGTAGAAGAGAAAGAAGAGATAGAGAAAGCTGAGAGTCAGATCGAGAGAGCAGAAGAAGAAGAAGAAAGAGAGACAGTGAGATAGAGAGAGTGAGAAGAAGGAGGAGGCAGAAGCAGTGAGAAGAAGAAGAAGAAAAGAGAGTTCGTGCTGGGAGAAAGAGAGAGGCAGCAGAAGAAGTTCCTGCTGGACCGTGGATCAAATCCAGGCCAGCCAGCTCCTACGAGAGCCACATTTGATTTTATCTTTTCAGCTTTCCGTTGCTGGGTTTTGTTTTTACTTTGAACTATTTACTTGCTGTATCTCCGATTCTCTGTAGAGAGTTCGGGGTCCCTCCTGTTGGTTCAGGAGAAGGGAGATTGCTATCTCCGGTTGCAAGTAGCTGGGTGCTACTTGTGGGTTCCCTCTGGTTAGAGGAAGGGAGGCTCGTCCTCCGGTTCTGGGCTTGTAGGATTCAAGTCCAGGGGTCCCTCCGGTTGGAGGAAGAGAGGTCTTCGACCTCTGGTTGCTGGTGACGGGGAGTCACTGGCGGGTTCCCTCCTGGACTGGAGGAAGAGAGACTTGGTCTCTGGTTTCCAAGTGGCTGGGAGTCACTTGGGGTGTCCCTCCGGTTGGGAGGAAGAGGGGAGGTTGTTCCCCTGGTCAAGCTGTGTGGCAGCACCTTGTTCGCAGACTGAGTCTGCTTGGTTCTAGCGTGTGCTAGTGAAGCCTCACTCCGGTTGGGAGTGAGGGGTGGATGTAGGTCTGGAGGACCGAACCACCTAAAAATCTATTGAGCAGTGGTTTGCTTTGTGTGTTTGCTTCCGCTAGATGCTTGGATAGGCGCGCTCCATGTGCTTGCTCATAAGTTTAATTGAAATAGTTTTATTCTGTGATTGCGTCTAGCATCTGAGTTTTATTTGGGCATTATTCCTAGCAGGATACATTCACCCCCCTCTGTATCCTGGCCTTGCACCTTAACAATTGGTATCAGAGCGGGTTGTCTGCTTAGAAGGTCCAGCGATCTGTAGATTCGATCCTGCTGTCTTGGTGCTTCATTATTCCTGTTGCATTTATCTGATCAGCTTTCATGGGTGATCCACCGGTTTTCAATGGTTCTAATTTTAATGCGTGGTTTATCAGTCTACGAAATTATGTTGATGCAGTTAATCCTGATCTGTGGAAATTAATTTCACAAGGTCCTCACACATTACCAAAGAAAGTGTCCAAATGGACCAACAGCCACAGATCAAAGGATGGAGAAAATCAGAAAGCCTTCAATCTGATGAAAGCAGCCACTGACAGAGCCTTACACTCTTGTGTTTATGATTGCAGGTCTGCCAAGGACATCCTGGAGGAACTGAAGCTAGCTCACAGGTTAAATGAAGACAACTGCATGATGGCTAAAGGAAGTATTCATAGCAGCAGCCAAAATGAAGAAGAAGATGATGAGGAGGAGGTAAACATCTTCGAAAACTTTTCTTTAGATGATTGGGAGAATGCATATGCTGAGCTGCTTGAGTCTCATGAACAATTAAGAAAACAATACAAGAAATTGAAAAAGAAACGTGATCGGAGTAGCTCAACTCCACAATGTGAAAGTTGTTCAAATATAAAGCAATCTCATGACGCCTACCTGTCTGATATCTATATGCATAAAAACCAGAATGAAAAATTGATGAATGAGCTTGAATGTGTTAGCTCTGAGCTAAGTAGGCTAAAAACTGAAAATGACTATCTTAGAAAATCTGTTAAAGAAAATGAAGAAAAACTTAGCTCAGTTGAGGATGATCATGCTCATGTTGATGATTTAGTTCAGAATGAAAAACTGTTGAAAGAATTTGATCTTGTTAGTGCTGACTTGAATGCTCTAAAATTGGAAAATGAATGTCTTAGGAAACAATGTGAAAAACTTCAGGATCAAACAATATGTTCTGATGAATCTGTTTGCAATGAATGTGCATTCTTGAAGGAATTGATTGAGGACTTAGACTCTGATGATAATATACAGAAAAACTTAATCACTTCCTTGAAGGAAGAAAATGACTCATTGCTAACTCAGAAGAAGGAAACTGATAAAATACAAGACAAGCTGATAGAAGAAAACATCTATCTGAATGAACAAAACAAAAAGTTGATGGTTCTTAACACTGTTTTCACTGAAAGATGGCTGACATTTGAAAAAGGGAAATCCATCTTAAAAGAAAACGAAGTGAATAATGAATTCACATTGACACAGGAAAATGAAACTCTGAAGAGTCTAAATGATGAACTGCAAAATCAAATCATCTTGTGTGAAGACCACATTGTATCTCTCGAGAGAGAGATTGAAGATCTAAGAAACTCCCTATCAAAATTTGTTAAGGGAAGAGACAATTTGAATAAGCTTCTTGGAGCGAATGTGAATTTTCAGAAGGAGGGACTGGGTTACAGTCCAGCCATGAAGAAGTCTGAGAAGGCTACTGGAGATAAATTGAAGACTGTCTTTGTTAAAAGTTCAGAACAAGAAAAACCCTCTACCTCATTCTCACCTCAGTACAAAAATCAGGAAGAGAATGAAAAACAGAAAACAAATAAAAAGAACTCTTCTGTGTATATTGATCACAGTTCTCACACACACTCGCAAGCATCTAGAAAGAAAATGATCTGTCACTACTGTCACAAATATGGTCATGTGATGCATGAGTGTAATTTGATGGAAAAGGATGACCTGGCAGCTGCTCAAAACAATCAGGGTAGAAATCATGTCCTAGGGAAAAGAAAATTCATTGTTATAACTGTGGAAAAATAGGACATGTTGCTGCACAATGCTGGTTAGGCCCTCATAGAAATACCTTTTCTAATTGTTCTTATTGTGGAAAACATGGCCATACAGTCAAGGACTGTTGGCATGCTCAGGAAGAACTTTCTCTCAGAATATAAAACTCCCTGCAAATAGAGATGTTTTTGGAAGAAATAAAACTATTTTTAAAGATAAGAGTCTGGCATGCTTTGAATGTGGAAAATTTGGCCACCGAGCTTCGGAATGCTGGTGGGCAGGTAATGGTTTTAAAAGTAAGCATATCAGATGCTTTGAGTGTGGGAAAAATGCCCATACAGTCAAGGACTGTTGGCATGTTCAGATGAAGTCGGTTAACCCCCCCTAGTCAAATTCCCTGCAAAACCACTTGCAAGACTTTCATGCAATAACTGTGGGAAGCAAGGTCACAAATCTTCTGAATGTTGGCTGATTAAGAATAAGATACAGAATGTTCATGTAAGCAACAGACAATCTTATGCTCATGCACATAGGCCTCATGTTTTTGCTAATGTGCATCATAATAAAGTCAAAAATTCTGTTGGTACATGTAGATATTGTGGAAAATTTGGACATTCTATGGATGATTGCTTTCTGATGAAATTTGATGTTGATCTAGCTAAGAAACAGGTTAGAACACTTGTCAGGGCTAAGGCAGGACCCAAAGATGCTTGGGTCCCTGCAGGATCAAAATGATCAAAATTTGCAGGTGTGCCTTGGATTGAGAAATAAAAGGAGGGGTAAATAAACCAAGGCACCCAAGATGATAAAGCCCCATTCAGGTAAATTCTGATAACTCTGTATTCTGAATTTGTGTGATCTGAATGCACTGCATATCATGATAATTCTTTTGTGCATTGTTTAACTGAATATAATTGAAAAAATCTGAAATGCTCATGGAAATGATTGTAGTTTATTCTTGAATGCATTACATATAAATGTAATGATGCATGATCATGGTGATCTCATTTGCTGAATGCATTACATATCTATGTTCCGGAAATTTCTCCAGTAGAGCCTTTAAACATGCATACATGTAGTTAGTTGCATTGCATTTCCTTGCATTGAAAAATCTAAAAAGAAATGACTCATTGCATCTAGATAGGGGGAGCATTCCTGTGTCATCTCTTCACCTCTTGAACTCCTTCTGTCTAGCAATCTGATCCATTCTTGGCAAATGAGTAGTTCACTTGAATTCCCTGATGTCTACACTTATATAGCTGTTCTGTCTGTACTCCAGACTCAGCTAGTGTCTTCTAAACTGAACTGTTCTAATGTTAAATCCTTGTCTAATCATGATTGCTCTCTGCTACTCTCACGATAAAAATGCTTTGTTGACTCCACTGATTTGCTAAAGTGTCATTGATTCATCTGAATGAGGAAAGTTTTTAGTCAGTGCACCCTAGACATAAATCAGACATATTCTGAAAAGAAGAAACTTCTATTATACTGGCTTAAGAATGTTTTGATAAATCAAATTGATTTAAGTCTAATGTATTTCCTAAGTTTTGATGTAAAGGACTTGAAAATATCTGAATCATCATGCTTAATAAATCTTAACCGATTGTCTCATGAACTTCATGCAAAACTTTCTGAAATCTGAAATTTTTAAAAGACATGGCTATCCTTGGTTAAGATACATGTAGAAGGTATTGTTCTTAAACATTTCAGTGTACTAAGCTTTGTTTGAAAAATCTGAAAACATTTAAAAAGTTGCAAGAGCAATGACTTCGGTCACAGAGAAACTGGGTTCTCTATCAAAGAAATGGAGTAAGCCCAAGTCATGAAGTGCCATAGTTACCTCTCCTTTCAAAAAAAAATATTTGAAAATCTGACAGAGCAATGGCATGGATGTGTTGAGTAACTGGGGATTCTGGCCTCTGATCAAGGTGGCTCCTCATGTAAAAAGACACTCCAAATTGCTAACTCTGTTCTCCTTAAGAGGCAATATGGTTGTCACACTGAGTAACTGGGTCACTTCACCTGAGAAGTGTTGTGCCTCACGTAAAAAGGTGTTGACTGAACCAAACTTGTTCAAGAAGAAAAAAAATGAGTGCTGATCAATAGAAAATTCTGAATATCTAAAGATATATTCATACACAATTATTTTTTGGTTTAATCTCAATATCATCTTGTGTAACTTCCATAGGAGTCATTGATTTTTAAATAAGTAAGATGGAAAGAGGTTAAACATGAATGTCAGATGAGTTTTTGGTTCATTTATATTAAAAGGTGTTTCAGATATGAGTAATGAATTTTCAGACATGACTTTGGATTCATCATTCTTAAATCATGATGATAAGTTTAAACTCATTCATAATCTATTATAATTGAAGAATCTGAAGTTCGTTTACAAAGATTTATGAATTTGGTGTGCTAATGAAAATCTATCTTCCTCATTTATTCACTATGATTACAGTCTGTGTCTTGCTGATAGATGCTCATCACTTCACTATCTCAATTGGTTTCAACCTTCAAAACGTTTCTGATCATATTGCCCTCTACCAATGTGTCTTGATTGACATTGGTTCTCTTTTATGTAACGCACAACTCTCAGAATTTCCTTTGGATAACCAGAGTTCATCCTTGTAAATTTCTCTTGCTTCATGGATCATAAGGGGACAATGTGCTAGATTGTCTGATCATGTTATCCATCTGCATTAGCTCTATATCGTCTGCCATGTCACAGGGGGAGTATTGTTACATATGCATGAATGCATAAGTTGTTTGACTAAGGGGGAGAATTGTTTTAAATGCTTCTGATATGGTGTTGCCATCATCTGCTGAACTATGTTGTGTGTCTCATATCACTGGATTATCTTTCTCAAACTATTTTCTTTTTGATGAAGTCAAAGGGGGAGAATAGTTTGAGTCATCAGACTGACTCACTGTGTAGTGTTGCCATCATCAAAAAGGGGGAGATTGTTGTGCCCTGTGGTTTTGATGATGGTTTCAATTGTGGCTTTGCTGATGGCTTTGCTGTGGTTTTTACGATGATCTTGATGATGGCTTTGATGTGATTTTAATAGTTGATCTTTGATGTGTGTTATTCACTGTGAGTCATCCTGCTGTGTGAGTCATCATGCTATTACTCACCTTTTGATCATAATGCAGTTCTTCATAAGTTCTGATATGGCATTGCATATTTGATTATGTTCAGTCATGGCTGATTGCTCAACCCCTCAGCTCATTCATTGGTTATACATGCCCATACTTAGGTCTTCTCCTCCAAGGTTATACATTGATCTTCCTTGACGTTTATACATTGGTCTTAACGTCAAGTCTATTCAGCGTGATCAGTGCATCATTTCTTCAAGTCTATAAATCAGCTCTATAAATCAGCTTCATTGATAGCCCTACATGCACCACACTTCGTGTGGTTTCTCCTCACAAACACGAAATGACTTCCTGTCGTCTTTGTTTACAACACTTCGTGTTAACTTTCATGGCTACCAGGTAAACTGCTATGAGGTAGTACGTCGTGTGTCCGTATTGTTTCCTTCATATTTCGTGTCGTTTATCCCTACAACACTTCGTGTTATCCGTTTATACTTCGTATTGTTCCATCTTTGTCTTCTATGTCTCCGAGTAGTATCTTCCACTGTTTAACTTCGTGTCGCTTCACTTTCTGTCTTCATGTTGTTCACTGAAGCAGCTCGAATTGTTCTGACGAACTTCGAGTCGTCTCCCTGTGAACCTCGTGTCGTCTCCTTTGTTTTTAGTTGGTCATCTCGTGTCACCTTTTATGTTTGCTCGTGTGCTTTCGTGTCACTTACTGCTGTTCCTCGAGTCGTTTCTTCCTGGTCCCACTGCTTCATCACGTGTCGTGATAGCCGTGTCATCTTCTGTCTTCGTGTTGTTTTCACTTCGTGCAGCCTTCTCTAAAGTTCAAGCTCTAAGTGTCTCAAGTCGAGTGTGTCGGTGTTGTCTCCATGTCGTCCTCAGTTAGAGTCATTTCTTTGTTATCTCTATCCTCGTGTTGACTTAACACACTTCGTGTTGGTCTTACGTCGTGCACTTCTTTTCTAATCAAGCCGAGTCTGTCTGTGATGTCCTCGTGTCGTCCTTAGTCCGAGTCATTTCTCTTCTGTCTTCGTGTTGGTTTTTCTCATTAGACTTCGTGTCCTTCTCGCCCTGACCACACTTCGTGTCGATTCTTGTTTTTCGTCTTCGTGTCTTTCTCACCTCATGACCACACTTCGTGTCGGTCTCTGTTTCTCATCTTCGGGTTGCTTTCAGCCCGTGTCGTCCTCGTTTTTGAGTCGCTCGTAAGTTCGAGCAGCTTTGTACTCGAGTTGTCTTTATGTTATTTTAGTATTTGTGTCTTCGTGTTATTTTTGTGTGTTAATGTCTCCGTGTTGTTTCTTTCTCTCCTCGTCCAGGTTTCTTCTAAATCGCGTGTTATTCTATTATTTCACTCTGTGTTATGACCTCTCACCTCGTGCCGTTCTTATCTGACCCCGTGTCACCTTCTTTGTTATATTAGCCTTGTTACCTCGTGTCGTTTTCTTCTTACCTCGTGCTGGACTTATCTGACCTCGTGTCATCTTCCTTGTTGTGTTAGCCTTGCTCATTGTATCTCGTTTCGTTCATTTCCTACCTCGTGTAGTAGTCACCTTGTTTGCTATTACATACCTCGTGCAGCCTTAGCTTTAAATGAGCATACAGCGAACTCTGAATGATTAATGGTATTAATCTCATTACAGGTCCGAGGAAGAACATTCCACACACCTGGGCTGCACGTGATCCGAGACAAGAGGAACCAATCCGATAAAGACACGTGGCAGGAAGGTTCTGGATCGAGCGTGGGAGGCACACGCGTTTTGTGCCCTATCCACCTGCTGCTGCTGCTATATAATGTAGCCTTCGTCCACAGATAAAGGAGATCGAAGCCAAGAAAGAAAAAGCAGAGTTGTAGAGAGCTCGATCCAGAGAAGAAAGGAAAAATAGAGAGATCGTGAGAGTGTGGAAAAATAGAGAGCAGTCGAGAGCTTCCACGTTCTAGATAGCAGTGTAGAAGAGAAAGAAGAGATAGAGAAAGCTGAGAGTCAGATCGAGAGAGCAGAAGAAGAAGAAGAAAGAGAGACAGTGAGATAGAGAGAGTGAGAAGAAGGAGGAGGCAGAAGCAGTGAGAAGAAGAAGAAGAAAAGAGAGTTCGTGCTGGGAGAAAGAGAGAAGCAGCAGAAGAAGTTCCTGCTGGACCGTGGATCAAATCCAGGCCAGCCAGCTCCTGCGAGAGCCACATTTGATTTTATCTTTTCAGCTTTCCGTTGCTGGGTTTTGTTTTTACTTTGAACTATTTACTTGCTGTATCTCCGATTCTCTGTAGAGAGTTCGGGGTCCCTCCTGTTGGTTCAGGAGAAGGGAGATTGCTATCTCCGGTTGCAAGTAGCTGGGTGCTACTTGTGGGTTCCCTCTGGTTAGAGGAAGGGAGGCTCGTCCTCCGGTTCTGGGCTTGTAGGATTCAAGTCCAGGGGTCCCTCCGGTTGGAGGAAGAGAGGTCTTCGACCTCTGGTTGCTGGTGACGGGGAGTCACTGGCGGGTTCCCTCCTGGACTGGAGGAAGAGAGACTTTGGTCTCTGGTTTCCAAGTGGCTGGGAGTCACTTGGGGTGTCCCTCCGGTTGGGAGGAAGAGGGGAGGTTGTTCCCCTGGTCAAGCTGTGTGGCAGCACCTTGTTCGCAGACTGAGTCTGCTTGGTTCTAGCGTGTGCTAGTGAAGCCTCACTCCGGTTGGGAGTGAGGGGTGGATGTAGGTCTGGAGGACCGAACCACCTAAAAATCTATTGAGCAGTGGTTTGCTTTGTGTGTTTGCTTCCGCTAGATGCTTGGATAGGCGCGCTCCATGTGCTTGCTCATAAGTTTAATTGAAATAGTTTTATTCTGTGATTGCGTCTAGCATCTGAGTTTTATTTGGGCATTATTCCTAGCAGGATACATTCACCCCCCTCTGTATCCGGGCCTTGCACCTTAACAATTGGTATCAGAGCGGGTTGTCTGCTTAGAAGGTCCAGCGATCTGTAGATTCGATCCTGCTGTCTTGGTGCTTCATTATTCCTGTTGCATTTATCTGATCAGCTTTCATGGGTGATCCACCGGTTTTCAATGGTTCTAATTTTAATGCGTGGTTTATCAGTCTACGAAATTATGTTGATGCAGTTAATCCTGATCTGTGGAAATTAATTTCACAAGGTCCTCACACATTACCAAAGAAAGTGTCCAAATGGACCAACAGCCACAGATCAAAGGATGGAGAAAATCAGAAAGCCTTCAATCTGATGAAAGCAGCCACTGACAGAGCCTTACACTCTTGTGTTTATGATTGCAGGTCTGCCAAGGACATCCTGGAGGAACTGAAGCTAGCTCACAGGTTAAATGAAGACAACTGCATGATGGCTAAAGGAAGTATTCATAGCAGCAGCCAAAATGAAGAAGAAGATGATGAGGAGGAGGTAAACATCTTCGAAAACTTTTCTTTAGATGATTGGGAGAATGCATATGCTGAGCTGCTTGAGTCTCATGAACAATTAAGAAAACAATACAAGAAATTGAAAAAGAAACGTGATCGGAGTAGCTCAACTCCACAATGTGAAAGTTGTTCAAATATAAAGCAATCTCATGACGCCTACCTGTCTGATATCTATATGCATAAAAACCAGAATGAAAAATTGATGAATGAGCTTGAATGTGTTAGCTCTGAGCTAAGTAGGCTAAAAACTGAAAATGACTATCTTAGAAAATCTGTTAAAGAAAATGAAGAAAAACTTAGCTCAGTTGAGGATGATCATGCTCATGTTGATGATTTAGTTCAGAATGAAAAACTGTTGAAAGAATTTGATTTTGTTAGTGCTGATTTGAATGCTCTAAAATTGGAAAATGAATGTCTTAGGAAACAATGTGAAAAACTTCAGGATCAAACAATATGTTCTGATGAATCTGTTTGCAATGAATGTGCATTCTTGAAGGAATTGATTGAGGACTTAGACTCTGATGATAATATACAGAAAAACTTAATCACTTCCTTGAAGGAAGAAAATGACTCATTGCTAACTCAGAAGAAGGAAACTGATAAAATACAAGACAAGCTGATAGAAGAAAACATCTATCTGAATGAACAAAACAAAAAGTTGATGGTTCTTAACACTGTTTTCACTGAAAGATGGCTGACATTTGAAAAAGGGAAATCCATCTTAAAAGAAAACGAAGTGAATAATGAATTCACATTGACACAGGAAAATGAAACTCTGAAGAGTCTAAATGATGAACTGCAAAATCAAATCATCTTGTGTGAAGACCACATTGTATCTCTCGAGAGAGAGATTGAAGATCTAAGAAACTCCCTATCAAAATTTGTTAAGGGAAGAGACAATTTGAATAAGCTTCTTGGAGCGAATGTGAATTTTCAGAAGGAGGGACTGGGTTACAGTCCAGCCATGAAGAAGTCTGAGAAGGCTACTGGAGATAAATTGAAGACTGTCTTTGTTAAAAGTTCAGAACAAGAAAAACCCTCTACCTCATTCTCACCTCAGTACAAAAATCAGGAAGAGAATGAAAAACAGAAAACAAATAAAAAGAACTCTTCTGTGTATATTGATCACAGTTCTCACACACACTCGCAAGCATCTAGAAAGAAAATGATCTGTCACTACTGTCACAAATATGGTCATGTGATGCATGAGTGTAATTTGATGGAAAAGGATGACCTGGCAGCTGCTCAAAACAATCAGGGTAGAAATCATGTCCTTAGGGAAAAGAAAATTCATTGTTATAACTGTGGAAAAATAGGACATGTTGCTGCACAATGCTGGTTAGGCCCTCATAGAAATACCTTTTCTAATTGTTCTCATTGTGGAAAACATGGCCATACAGTCAAGGACTGTTGGCATGCTCAGGGAAGAACTTTCTCTCAGAATATAAAACTCCCTGCAAATAGAGATGTTTTTGGAAGAAATAAAACTGTTTTTAAAGATAAGAGTCTGGCATGCTTTGAATGTGGAAAATTTGGCCACCGAGCTTCGGAATGCTGGTGGGCAGGTAATGGTTTTAAAAGTAAGCATATCAGATGCTTTGAGTGTGGGAAAAATGCCCATACAGTCAAGGACTGTTGGCATGTTCAGATGAAGTCGGTTAACCCCCCCGTAGTCAAATTCCCTGCAAAACCACTTGCAAGACTTTCATGCAATAACTGTGGGAAGCAAGGTCACAAATCTTCTGAATGTTGGCTGATTAAGAATAAGATACAGAATGTTCATGTAAGCAACAGACAATCTTATGCTCATGCACATAGGCCTCATGTTTTTGCTAATGTGCATCATAATAAAGTCAAAAATTCTGTTGGTACATGTAGATATTGTGGAAAATTTGGACATTCTATGGATGATTGCTTTCTGATGAAATTTGATGTTGATCTAGCTAAGAAACAGGTTAGAACACTTGTCAGGGCTAAGGCAGGACCCAAAGATGCTTGGGTCCCTGCAGGATCAAAATGATCAAAATTTGCAGGTGTGCCTTGGATTGAGAAATAAAAGGAGGGGTAAATAAACCAAGGCACCCAAGATGATAAAGCCCCATTCAGGTAAATTCTGATAACTCTGTATTCTGAATTTGTGTGATCTGAATGCACTGCATATCATGATAATTCTTTTGTGCATTGTTTAACTGAATATAATGAAAAAATCTGAAATGCTCATGGAAATGATTGTAGTTTATCTCTGAATGCATTGCATATAAATGTAATGATGCATGATCATGGTGATCTCATTTGCTGAATGCATTACATATCTATGTTCCGAAATTTCTCCAGTAGAGCCTTTAAACATGCATACATGTAGTTAGTTGCATTGCATTTCCTTGCATTGAAAAATCTAAAAAGAAATGACTCATTGCATCTAGATAGGGGGAGCATTCCTGTGTCATCTCTTCACCTCTTGAACTCCTTCTGTCTAGCAATCTGATCCATTCTTGGCAAATGAGTAGTTCACTTGAATTCCCTGATGTCTACACTTATATAGCTGTTCTGTCTGTACTCCAGACTCAGCTAGTGTCTTCTAAACTGAACTGTTCTAATGTTAAATCCTTGTCTAATCATGATTGCTCTCTGCTACTCTCACGATAAAAATGCTTTGTTGACTCCACTGATTTGCTAAAGTGTCATTGATTCATCTGAATGAGGAAAGTTTTTAGTCAGTGCACCCTAGACATAAATCAGACATATTCTGAAAAGAAGAAACTTCTATTATACTGGCTTAAGAATGTTTTGATAAATCAAATTGATTTAAGTCTAATGTATTTCCTAAGTTTTGATGTAAAGGACTTGAAAATATCTGAATCATCATGCTTAATAAATCTTAACCGATTGTCTCATGAACTTCATGCAAAACTTTCTGAAATCTGAAATTTTTAAAAGACATGGCTATCCTTGGTTAAGATACATGTAGAAGGTATTGTTCTTAAACATTTCAGTGTACTAAGCTTTGTTTGAAAAATCTGAAAACATTTAAAAAGTTGCAAGAGCAATGACTTCGGTCACAGAGAAACTGGGTTCTCTATCAAAGAAATGGAGTAAGCCCAAGTCATGAAGTGCCATAGTTACCTCTCCTTTCAAAAAAATATTTGAAAATCTGGCAGAGCAATGGCATGGATGTGTTGAGTAACTGGGGATTCTGGCCTCTGATCAAGGTGTCTCCTCATGTAAAAAGACACTCCAAATTGCTAACTCTGTTCTCCTTAAGAGGCAATATGGTTGTCACACTGAGTAACTGGGTCACTTCACCTGAGAAGTGTTGTGCCTCACGTAAAAAGGTGTTGACTGAACCAAACTTGTTCAAGAAAAAAAATGAGTGCTGATCAATAGAAAATTCTGAATATCTAAAGATATATTCATACACAATTATTTTTTGTTTAATCTCAATATCATCTTGTGTAACTTCCATAGGAGTCATTGATTTTTAAATAAGTAAGATGGAAAGAGGTTAAACATGAATGTCAGATGAGTTTTTGGTTCATTTATATTAAAAGGTGTTTCAGATATGAGTAATGAATTTTCAGATATGACTTTGGATTCATCATTCTTAAATCATGATGATAAGTTTAAACTCATTCATAATCTATTATAATTGAAGAATCTGAAGTTCGTTTACAAAGATTTATGAATTTGGTGTGCTAATGAAAATCTGTCTTCCTCATTTATTCACTATGATTACAGTCTGTGTCTTGCTGATAGATGCTCATCACTTCACTATCTCAATTGGTTTCAACCTTCAAAACGTTTCTGATCATATTGCCCTCTACCAATGTGTCTTGATTGACATTGGTTCTCTTTTATGTAACGCACAACTCTCAGAATTTCCTTTGGATAACCAGAGTTCATCCTTGTAGATTTCTCTTGCTTCATGGATCATAAGGGGACAATGTGCTAGATTGTCTGATCATGTTATCCATCTGCATTAGCTCTATATCGTCTGCCATGTCACAGGGGGAGTATTGTTACATATGCATGACTGCATAAGTTGTTTGACTAAGGGGGAGAATTGTTTTAAATGCTTCTGATATGGTGTTGCCATCATCTGCTGAACTATGTTGTGTGTCTCATATGACATCACTGGATTATCTTTCTCAAACTATTTTCTTTTTGATGAAGTCAAAGGGGGAGAATAGTTTGAGTCATCAGACTGACTCACTGTGTAGTGTTGCCATCATCAAAAAGGGGGAGATTGTTGTGCCCTGTGGTTTTGATGATGGTTTCAATTGTGGCTTTGCTGATGGCTTTGCTGTGGTTTTTACGATGATCTTGATGATGGCTTTGATGTGATTTTAATAGTTGATCTTTGATGTGTGTTATTCACTGTGAGTCATCCTGCTGTGTGAGTCATCATGCTATTACTCACCTTTTGATCATAATGCAGTTCTTCATAAGTTCTGATATGGCATTGCATATTTGATTATGTTCAGTCATGGCTGATTGCTCAACCCCTCAGCTCATTCATTGGTTATACATGCCCATACTTAGGTCTTCTCCTCCAAGGTTATACATTGATCTTCCTTGACGTTTATACATTGGTCTTAACGTCAAGTCTATTCAGCGTGATCAGTGCATCATTTCTTCAAGTCTATAAATCAGCTCTATAAATCAGCTTCATTGATAGCCCTACATGCACCACACTTCGTGTGGTTTCTCCTCACAAACACGAAATGACTTCCTGTCGTCTTTGTTTACAACACTTCGTGTTAACTTTCATGGCTACCAGGTAAACTGCTATGAGGTAGTACGTCGTGTGTCCGTATTGTTTCCTTCATATTTCGTGTCGTTTATCCCTACAACACTTCGTGTTATCCGTTTATACTTCGTATTGTTCCATCTTTGTCTTCTATGTCTCCGAGTAGTATCTTCCACTGTTTAACTTCGTGTCGCTTCACTTTCTGTCTTCATGTTGTTCACTGAAGCAGCTCGAATTGTTCTGACGAACTTCGAGTCGTCTCCCTGTGAACCTCGTGTCGTCTCCTTTGTTTTTAGTTGGTCATCTCGTGTCACCTTTTATGTTTGCTCGTGTGCTTTCGTGTCACTTACTGCTGTTCCTCGAGTCGTTTCTTCCTGGTCCCACTGCTTCATCACGTGTCGTGATAGCCGTGTCATCTTCTGTCTTCGTGTTGTTTTCACTTCGTGCAGCCTTCTCTAAAGTTCAAGCTCTAAGTGTCTCAAGTCGAGTGTGTCGGTGTTGTCTCCATGTCGTCCTCAGTTAGAGTCATTTCTTTGTTATCTCTATCCTCGTGTTGACTTAACACACTTCGTGTTGGTCTTACGTCGTGCACTTCTTTTCTAATCAAGCCGAGTCTGTCTGTGATGTCCTCGTGTCGTCCTTAGTCCGAGTCATTTCTCTTCTGTCTTCGTGTTGGTTTTTCTCATTAGACTTCGTGTCCTTCTCGCCCTGACCACACTTCGTGTCGATTCTTGTTTTTCGTCTTCGTGTCTTTCTCACCTCATGACCACACTTCGTGTCGGTCTCTGTTTCTCATCTTCGGGTTGCTTTCAGCCCGTGTCGTCCTCGTTTTTGAGTCGCTCGTAAGTTCGAGCAGCTTTGTACTCGAGTTGTCTTTATGTTATTTTAGTATTTGTGTCTTCGTGTTATTTTTGTGTGTTAATGTCTCCGTGTTGTTTCTTTCTCTCCTCGTCCAGGTTTCTTCTAAATCGCGTGTTATTCTATTATTTCACTCTGTGTTATGACCTCTCACCTCGTGCCGTTCTTATCTGACCCCGTGTCACCTTCTTTGTTATATTAGCCTTGTTACCTCGTGTCGTTTTCTTCTTACCTCGTGCTGGACTTATCTGACCTCGTGTCATCTTCCTTGTTGTGTTAGCCTTGCTCATTGTATCTCGTTTCGTTCATTTCCTACCTCGTGTAGTAGTCACCTTGTTTGCTATTACATACCTCGTGCAGCCTTAGCTTTAAATGAGCATACAGCGAACTCTGAATGATTAATGGTATTAATCTCATTACAGGTCCGAGGAAGAACATTCCACACACCTGGGCTGCACGTGATCCGAGACAAGAGGAACCAATCCGATAAAGACACGTGGCAGGAAGGTTCTGGATCGAGCGTGGGAGGCACACGCGTTTTGTGCCCTATCCACCTGCTGCTGCTGCTATATAATGTAGCCTTCGTCCACAGATAAAGGAGATCGAAGCCAAGAAAGAAAAAGCAGAGTTGTAGAGAGCTCGATCCAGAGAAGAAAGGAAAAATAGAGAGATCGTGAGAGTGTGGAAAAATAGAGAGCAGTCGAGAGCTTCCACGTTCTAGATAGCAGTGTAGAAGAGAAAGAAGAGATAGAGAAAGCTGAGAGTCAGATCGAGAGAGCAGAAGAAGAAGAAGAAAGAGAGACAGTGAGATAGAGAGAGTGAGAAGAAGGAGGAGGCAGAAGCAGTGAGAAGAAGAAGAAGAAAAGAGAGTTCGTGCTGGGAGAAAGAGAGAAGCAGCAGAAGAAGTTCCTGCTGGACCGTGGATCAAATCCAGGCCAGCCAGCTCCTGCGAGAGCCACATTTGATTTTATCTTTTCAGCTTTCCGTTGCTGGGTTTTGTTTTTACTTTGAACTATTTACTTGCTGTATCTCCGATTCTCTGTAGAGAGTTCGGGGTCCCTCCTGTTGGTTCAGGAGAAGGGAGATTGCTATCTCCGGTTGCAAGTAGCTGGGTGCTACTTGTGGGTTCCCTCTGGTTAGAGGAAGGGAGGCTCGTCCTCCGGTTCTGGGCTTGTAGGATTCAAGTCCAGGGGTCCCTCCGGTTGGAGGAAGAGAGGTCTTCGACCTCTGGTTGCTGGTGACGGGGAGTCACTGGCGGGTTCCCTCCTGGACTGGAGGAAGAGAGACTTTGGTCTCTGGTTTCCAAGTGGCTGGGAGTCACTTGGGGTGTCCCTCCGGTTGGGAGGAAGAGGGGAGGTTGTTCCCCTGGTCAAGCTGTGTGGCAGCACCTTGTTCGCAGACTGAGTCTGCTTGGTTCTAGCGTGTGCTAGTGAAGCCTCACTCCGGTTGGGAGTGAGGGGTGGATGTAGGTCTGGAGGACCGAACCACCTAAAAATCTATTGAGCAGTGGTTTGCTTTGTGTGTTTGCTTCCGCTAGATGCTTGGATAGGCGCGCTCCATGTGCTTGCTCATAAGTTTAATTGAAATAGTTTTATTCTGTGATTGCGTCTAACATCTGAGTTTTATTTGGGCATTATTCCTAGCAGGATACATTCACCCCCCTCTGTATCCGGGCCTTGCACCTTAACAAATGGTGCCACTGCCGGGATAAAGTTTCAGGGGTAGAGTTGTCTTCGCCTGTGAGGACGCTCGTTCGTATAGGACCGTGGGGATGGAATGTTTCCCCAGAGACATTTATTACTGTACGTTATTGACCTACTCCTCCACATTTGCGAGTAGATGAGTATGTAAGTGTATGCACATATGTAGGTATATATATATCTATCTATTTAATATTTTACATATACTTCTGCTTCCTCTCCTTTTATTTCTTTCTTTTTTTTCATCCTTTTTATTTTCATCTCTTCATCTCCTTCTTTTTTTTTTCTTACTTCGTTCCCCCTATTTTTCCTTCTCGCTTTTTTTTTACTTCCCTTTCTCTCCCTTTTTCTTCCCTTTTTTTTCTTCTTTTTCTTCTCCCCTTTTTTTATACCCCCCCTTTTATTCATTCTTCCTTTTATTTCCCCCTTTTTTCTTCTTATTATTTTTTTCCCTTTTTTCTTTTCTCCTTCTTTTCTTTTCTTCGTTCTCGTTTTTGTTTTATATAAAAGGGGGCGGGGGCGTTTCGAATGGTCACCCCGTTTCGAACCGCCCCTCTTCCCTCTCTCCTTTCTCTTTGGTGACCGAACGGACGAAGCCCCCCCTTTTTTGCTTCATCTTCTCCATCGCCGGACACCAACGCCGCCGTGGTCGTCGTCGCAGTCCTCTCCATCTACGGGGTGAGGAGACGGCCACGGAGGGGTTCCCCCCCTCCTCTATCTTTCTCTCTTCCCCCCCCCCTTTTCTTTTCTTCACCGTGGA